>PVJD01013870.1:0-31908 GCA_004026545.1 Mormoops blainvillei | reverse complement strand
AAAAGCTATTTGGGGTCCTTAATAATTTTTAAGAGTATAAAGTTGTTTTAAACCCCAAAAGTTCACTGCTACTCTGTGTCCTAGTTTCTTCTCTCTCTCTCTCACTTTTCTCTCCTTACTTTCTTGCCCTCACCTCTCTGTCTCTCTCTCTCTCTCTCTCTCTCTCTCTCTCATACACACACACAAGTGCACACGTGCCCTTGGTCTCTCCTCTATTCCTGAACAATTTCTAGTATTGTACCGCTATTATACAATTTAATTATTGTATCTTAATATCATATTTTAAATACCTGCAAATGCTACATCATTTTTCTAACTTTTTATTCTGAACTTACTTTTTATTTTTTGAAATATGAGCTTACTTTTTACTTTCTGAAATATTCATTTTTCAAAATCAATTTTGGTTATTACAGCATGATAATGAAAGGAAAGCTGGTATCTTAAGTGGATTGTGTTTTGTTTATATCTTAAAATATCTATTGTCTTAGAGTTATCATATCTCTATACAAGAATAAAAATATGTAATTTGTTTAAGTCTTACTTATTTGTTTACCTGTAATAAAAGTAGAACTCTGGATTTCACCAGGGCCCTGTCATTTTATTAGCAATTTATTAATCAACTTATAAACTGTTTGAAATTAGGAATCATGCCTTTTACTTCTGTGTATATTCCATGCACAAAGTAGGTGTTGAATAAATATTTGATATTCGCTTTTGCGAATTACTGAATTTTTATAATCTTTAAGTAATATTTTAATTTCACTCACAATTAAGGTTATGACTATATTTATACTGATATTTTAATCATTTTTACAACTTTTTAACATACTTTTAATGTCATTAGATCATAAACTTTAAAACTATATGAAATTAGCATAGATAATAGCAGTACTACAGGATTTCAATTTTGAAGACTCTTTTTTTAGTGGTATTTTTTCATGTTTCTTCATGTGTATTTGACCAGACGATTTCATCAGCTGTGACCCAACCTAAAAGTAAACACAAGCAAATGTGTATTATACAGCAGGGACAGGAGAGAAAAACAAGTTCTTTTTACTCCTTATTTTATATCAGTCTACAGTCCCATCATGTGGCTTTTGTTCAGGTTTTATAAACTAAAATAACACAAAATTTCAGTTGAATGCCAGCCTTTATTACTAGCAAAAACCACGTCTGTTGTACGCAGCTGTGTTTAAAAGAATAGTATTGTTCACAATGGAATGTTTTAGATATTCAAAGTGTTTGGGCTGTGTGATAGAAATGTTCTCTTTGGGAAAGTTTGCACATTTTTTGGAAATAATTATTGATGTAAAGTGAATTCTTATTATCAAAACAGACTAGTTATTTGGGGGCTCATTAAAGCAAAGCCATAAAAAAAAGAACTTTTAATAACCAGGTATATAAAATTACATATAATTTCAATAAGCCATTATAATAATACTTTTTTATATTTTATTTTATCTTTTAAATTATATTTTATTGATTATACTATTACAGTTGTCCCAGCTTCTCCTTCCTTGCTCCCCTACACCTACACCCACTCCCTCAGGCAACCCCCATGCCATTGTTGTCATGGCATCATGCGTGTAAGTTCTTTGGCTACTCCATTTCCTATGCTGTACTTTACATTCCCATGGCTATTCTGTAACTATGTGTTTGTACTTCTTAATCCCCTCACCTCTTCACCTGTTCCCCTATACTCCCCTCCCATCTGGCAACCATCAATATTCTTAAATTGCCCAAATCGAACAGGGAATTTAAAATTAAATAATGAAGCATGTCCAAAAAAGAAATTGAGAGCCTACCTGTAGTACCTGTACTCATAAATAAAAAACACATTATAGGCTTTGGAAAATATTTTTAAAAAATTAAGTGCCCAACTAAAAGAGAAACTAATTTTCATTTCCAACATACTCCAGTAGATTCCCCCTTATATTCAGGAGTACTTTCTAAGATTCCCTAGGGGATGCCTGAAACTGCAGATAGTAATGAACCTTACCTAGTGTATACTGTTTTTTTCCTATACATGCACTCCTTAATTTATAAATTAGGCAAAATAAGAGATTAACAGCAATAACTAATAATAAAATAGAACAGTTCTAAAAATATACTGTAATAAAAGTTATGTGAATGGGCTTGGGACCATATTAAATAACATAAGGGTTACTTAAGCACAAACACTCCGATATCACAACAGGAGATATGATAACTGAGGCTGCTAAGTGACTAAGGGATGATTTGCATCCTGGGCAACATGGAGTGGGATGGTGTGAGATTCCATCAGGTAATTCAGAACAGTGTGCAATTTAAAACTTATGAATTGTTTATATCTGAAATTTCCCATTTAATATTTTAGACTGTGGCTGACCAGTCTAAATGGCAGAAAGTGAAACCGTAAATAAAGGGAGACTGGACTGGACTTATTTTTAATTCCCTTTATATTATATTTATTTGGCCTCCACACTGATTAAGCTATTGATGATTTCTAGACAACTGATTAAAATTATCTACACTATACAATGATGACATTGCATTTAATAATTTATTTTGTACTTGTGTGTATACTTTTTCTTTTTTAATTTTCAGTAACTTTCCAGGAATGGCACTGTAGTTGTTCTAAAAACAAACCTTTAAAATGATTTTATATATATACATATATATATATATGTTTTAATTTTTCTAAGAGAAAACCAACCTAAAGTAACAATCTTTGTTGATGCTTGCTCAGATCAGGTGGACCAAAACAGCAGGAAGTGCCTCTGACAGATTCCAAGACTCAAGTGTCTTCAATGAGACATTGAGGATTACAAATATTCAGCGACACCAAGGAGGCCGGTATTACTGTAAAGCAGAGAATGGCTTGGGGTCTCCAGCGATAAAGTCAATCAGAGTGGATGTGTACTGTAAGTAAATTTCCCAGAATGCTATGATGAAGGCTACTATGGATTTCTTTTGTACTGCAACTTGAAATCTACTTTTTGTTGTAAAAACCTATGGTTATTCTAAAAATTAGAGTTTACCCTGGCTGGTGTGGCTCAGTTGGTTGGAGCTTCACCCCGTAGCTGAAGGATTGCAGGTTCAGTTCCTGCTCAGTGCACATACCTAGGTTTCAGGTTCAAACCCTGGTCCAGGCATGTAAGGTCCCCAAGTCCTGGTGCCTGTGGGAGGCTACTGATCGATGTTTTTCTCTCACATTGATGTTCCTCTCTCTCCCTTCCTCTCTTCTAAAAACAATGAAAAAATGCCCTTGGGTGAGGCTATAAAAGAATAAAAATAGAGTTTTCCTGTTGAGAATTAGAAGTATATAAGATAATGATAACTCATTTAATATATATTCTGGAAAAAATCTCCATTAAAAATTTTCACAATGTTTATGATAAAATAGTTCATATTATTTTAAGAACATTTAAGAACCAGATGAATGAAACACTTAATATTACTGAAAATTTTACCAGGGTCTTAGTGTTGAGTGTATATACCTCTTATCTTTACATGTAAGTATATAAATTCATTTTATATTTGTTTAAAGGATCATATTCTACATACTATTTCTTATTTTGTTAATTTCACCCATGTGTGATTTTAGTTATTATTATTTTATTATAAATTCCTGTCATATATGTAGAGTGATTTGCTAGTGAAAGACCAAAATGTCTGTGTAGAGTCTGTTTTTGATTCATCTCTGTTGAAAATAATCAGAACCTTGAAAAATGATGTGCCACGTGGAAAGTGTTAATTCATTTTTGTTCTTGGTCTTACTTACTTTTCCACTTTTGCTGTTAGCAAATATACTTAAAATCCTCTTTGTTTCTTTAATTTCTTCCCCAATGAAACAAATTAAAGGCTACAATTATTTTGATTTTTTGAACAGATTTCCTCATCATTCCATTGTCTCTTTACAGGAACTTACATTTTATTTGTTAACTTTTTAGTGTTAGAATAAAGAATTACTTTTTCTCATCTTAAAGTAATTCAGGCATAAGTAACAAGAAAAGAAATCCTGGTTTTCTGGCTAAATTTCATTCTTTCCTCTTTCTCTTATTTCAATGCAGGACAAGTGTTGCATAGTTAGGAAAGTGATATGAACTACACAAGATCTATTTATCAGATCTTACCCTGAATCTCATTATTCAGGTTACTGAGAAGAGGGTGACAGGGACACATTTGTGATTCACGGTCCACGTGCAGGTGCTTGCAACCTTCCTGGAAAGGATGATAGAGAAAAAACCCCTTTTCCTAGCCTCCTGGGTGTTCCTTGGCATGACTTGGGCACCTGCATCTCATGTTACTCTCTTCCTGTCCTTGCCGGCGCACAGGTTGACCTTACACGTACACTCCTCAGCCGCAGTACAGCATCTTGCTCCTCTTCTCCTGATCGAATATTTTTGGCTACATATACTTTAAAACAAAAACAAAAACAAAAACAAAACTTGAGTATTTCTGTTCATATATAATTTTAAACTAAACTTAAATTAAAATGAATTAATTACTTCTATAACTTTTTACAGTATACTGCTGTCTTTTTTTGTTTATTATAATTTTGGTAATGAATCTTTAAAATACACAACTTTAATACCTAAAACACAATTTTAAAATTTAAAAAGTCCTGAAAGTTAAATAGGTCCATTTTGTTTTGCTTTGCTGGGTTTTATTGATGAGTTTTTTTAAAGCAACACCTGATGTGAACTAGTTTGGGAGCAACATCTGACCTGAACAAACTGTAAGAAAAAAATAAATAAAGGAGACTCTATACTCTTTATTTACCCTTGTTTGTATGAATAACCTGATGTTTTACTCAGAAAAAAGACATGTGTTTGATTACATGGTATCCTTAGAGATCCTGCTGGGTGCATCATATAAAACATGATATATGTATTATATTTCTTAAATCTGAAATATTCTGAAAAACATTCCCCAAAGGTTATGAATAAGAGAATGTGACTTGCATTGCCACAATAGGTTTAATAATAATAATTTTAAATATATATATTTTTGGTTAAAAATCAGATACAAAGGCAGAACTAACATTTTCAGGACCCTTAAAAACATTCTTCTCCCCCTCTCTTGCTACAGAGCCTTTTCAGTACTGTTCTGCTCATTTTTATCTGTTCACCTCTCTTGCTATCCAGGCTCAGTCGTGCATCAGGGACTTAGTTCCTATTGCACACATGGGTGGGCATGACGGCAGTGCTCCTTCCAGTCTTGTCGTTCCTGAGAGTGTTTTAAGGCTTGTGTCATTTTCCTAAAGGCATTAGCTCTGTTCCCTTCTTTGACTTCCTTTTCAGGTATCCCCCTAAGCTAGACTTGCCAAACATTTTGTTCTATATTTTTTAAAGTGAAACGTCACTGTGATGCAAAACATGATGAAGTACTGTTTTCAGTACTTTTCGGTGGCCAGGATTTATTAGAAAGCTGTCTAAAAGACATTATATGAAAAAATAATGTATTAAATTATGGACTCTATGGGTATAAATTGTCCAAAGAATGCCAGAGATCTTTCTCATGGGATCTAGATATGTGTTTTCAAGAGTTAGGTCTATTCTTGAAGGATAAATGAATTCCTTCAGATAATAATTTTGCAAACTTTTTTTATTCATAAAAGCACTTCAAATGGAGACATTAGGCTTCTTTAATGAACCATGTGTTCCAAATATGACCTTAATTGAAGATGACAGTTTCTAGGTTTAAGTATGTTTTCTCTACATGAATCTGTATAATTTTAAACCTGTCCTATCATTGTTAATAAAAAGGTAACTGACTTATTAATGCTGTGTTTAAATTTGAAAACATTGGTGTCTAAAATGAGATTACTGCTTTAACATCTTTCTGTGCTTGGAGTTTGATTTTATGTTGGACTGCTTGATTAGATAGGTATTCATTTTTATAAACCATAAACAAATGAGCTGCTTTATTTCAGGTCCTTTGTTTTAAGTATTTTAGGAAATGCTCAAACAATTGCATTTATTTTCTGTTTGGTCACGGTTTTAGAATTATCACTTGTACTATATAGATTGCTGCTTTATTTTCTAAACTGATTCCGCAAGTGGAGCTTCCATCAATTTCAAAAAGATTTGAAACACAAGCGGGGCATAGAGTAGAAATGCAAAAGCATCTCCATGTAAGGATGATATTTACAACAAGAAATTGAGGCAGACTATGGCATGGATATAACAAAAATTTTAATAAATAATATTAGAATTTAGCCTTTAATTTTTTGTGATAGGTTGTCTCTAAAAATTACCCTATAAAATATTAATTTTATGGCCATCAGTAGTCCTAGAGAGCTTTTATAATAGTGAAAATGTATATCTCACTAAATCCCATAAGTTCTAATCATAAATTTCTAGAATCGAGAGCTAATACCTGCCTAAAATAAAATTTAGTTATAGCTCCTTATTATTTTGATGAGAAAATTTAGTTTCAGAAGAGGAACCTGCTACAATGTTGACTGATATAAAATGAGGTTATTTTTATTTGACAGACATTTTGAAATATTTTTGATACTATATCAACATTTTAATGAATTTGAGAAGATTAATTAATCTTAATTAGCAATTCTCCCCATTTAATTTTCTAGAATTTCTTGTGTAGAAAAATTGATCCACTTTGAATTTACAAAGCAACTATGAAATGCTTTTCTTTGTTTATTATTTCAATCAAAAATATGGTTTGCTCTGTATTATTTTGTTGAGAGAATATTATAATTATGTTCCTCAACTTAATATAACTTATCATTTTGTTTTTTAAAAAATTATAAAAGCATTCCAAGAGTTCTATGAAGTATAATTCCTTAATAAAAGTACACTTATAAAAGGGCAGATTTCATAACCACATAATGATTTAATTTTTTCCTAATGTCTGACCTAGTCATTCATACAAATATTTTTTATTGAAAGCCAATCAATTATAAGCTTTTTATAATTCTAGACTTTGAGAGTCCAGTTTTCAAAGTAAACTAACAGTTGCATATTTAAGAGAAACATGTAGAATTAGTTCTACTTAAACCTGCATTTTTAAATGTGTGCATTCTTTGTATCTTCTCCTTAAAACAATACTAAAATAATAGTAAAAGGATAAAACAACAACAACAGAACACATCTCAAAAAGGATAGAGAGAATGGGAAAGAAGATAGTGGAAAACAATTTTGAAGGAGAAGAATCAGATCAGAGAATGGACACTGCTTAGCATACTAAAGAAAGGTTAAGTCAAAATTGTCAGAATGGACAGAACTAAGTATACTCACGTTACAGAATCCTTAAAAAGTTCAGGAATTAGAGACACCACTTAGCTCTTAAAGTGAGAGTATAATTGAATCTAAATCAGAACTACCCTGGCTGGTGTGGCTCAGTTGGTTGGGGCACTGTTTGGTAAACCAGAAGGTCACAGGTTTCATTCCTGGTCAGGGCACATTCCTAAGTTGCTGATTTGGTCCTCATTGGAGTGTGTATAGGAGGCAGTCAATCAATGGATGTTTCTTTCTTGCATCCATGTTTCTCTCTCTCTCTCTCTCTCCCTTTCCCCCAATCTAAAATCAATACACATGTTCTCAGGTGAGGATAAGAAAATAAATAAAATTAATAACATTATCAGAATATCTGGCTGAAAGTCTATATAAGTCACACACCAAGATCTCCTTCCACATATCATACAGTTCAATGCCTAACCATCTCTCTTCTCCTGTGAACTCCTCAGTGAATCCCTATAGAAGAAGAGTTTTTTGTTTATTTGTTTGTTTGTTTTGGGTTTGTTTTTTTTTTTAGACATTGAACCAGAGAAAATTTGAATTAAGAAATCTGGAGTCATGAAAAACAAGATGTAACATACTGTAATTAAATCAGGGTTATTCAGTGAAAGTCTATATATTCGTCACAGTCCTTTCTCACATGTGGTCTGCGAATGGCTTCTAGGCAGAAATTAGAGAATTCTTGTCCAGGAAAACTGATGAACTCTGGAGAAAAGGTTATCCTTTTCTGACAAGTAGGGGCCCTGGTAAAACAGCCCAGCTAATACACTCACCATGAAGACTACTGTTGATCAACAGAGCTACCAATAAGCTCTTCTATTTTTTAAGTATATTTTATTGATTATGCCATTACAGTTGTCCCGATTTTTCCCATTTCCCCCCTTTGCCTGGTACCTCCCTTCCCTCCAGCAATCTTCTCCCTTAGTTCATGTCCATGGGTCATGCATATGACTTCTTTGGATTCTCCATTTCCTATACTATTAATATCCCCTGTCTATTTTGTACCTACCAATTGTGCTTATTAATCCCTGTACCTTTTTCCCCATTCTCCCCCTTACTCTTCCCTGCTGATAACCCTCCATGTGATCTCCATTTCTATGATTGTGTTCCTGTTGTTTGCTTAGTTGTTTTGTTTTTGTTTTTTTAGTTTCAGTTGTCATTTTACTGTTCATAGTTTTGATCTTCTCCTTTTAGTTAAATAAACCCCTTTAACATTTCATATAATAAGGGCTTAGTGATGAACTCCTTTAGCTTTACCTCTCCTGGGAAGCACTTTGTCTACCCTTCCATTCTAAATGATAGCTTTGCTGGATAGACTAATCTTGGTTGTATGTCCTTGCTTTTCATCACTTTGAATATTTCTTGCCAGTCCCTTCTTACCTGCAAAGTTTCTTTTGAGAAATCAGCTGATAGTCTTATGGGAACTCCTTTGTAGGTAACTCTCTGCTTTTTTCTTGCTGCTTTTAAGATTCTTTCTTTATCTTTAGCCTTTGGCATTTGAATTATGATATGCCTTGGAGTGGTCCTCTTTGGGTCCATGTTGTTTGGGATTCTCTGAGATTCCTGGAGTTGTATGTCTATTTCCTGTACCAAATTAAGGAAGTTTCTCTCATTATTATTTTTTTAATACATTTTCAATTTCTTGTTCTTTCTCTTCTCCTTCTGGTGGCACTGTGATTCAGTTATTGTCAGAATTGGGCATGTCCCAGAGTCTTCTTAAACTGTCCTAAATTTTTTGAATTCTTGTTTCTTTGTTCTGTTTCTGTTGCCCTTTTATTTCTTCCTTATGTTGCAAATCATTGACTTGAACCCTGGCTTACTTCACTTCACTCTTGGCTCCCTGTGGATTTTTCTTTATTTCACTTACTGTAGCCTTCATTTCTTCCCTTATGCTTTTGCCATACTGAATGAGTTCTCTGAACATCCTTATCATCCTTCAGTGTTTTGAACTCTGCATCTGACAAGTTGGTTATCTCCATTTCACTTAGTTCTTTTTCTGGAGTTTTGATCTGTTTTTTCATTTGAGCCATGTTTCTTTGTCTCCTCAGTTTGGCGCCCTCCCTGTGTTTGTTTCTGTGTATTAGGTAGAGCTGCTTTGGCTCCCTGTCTTGGTGCACTGTTACTTTGTAAAGGGTGTAAAGGGTAGAGCCTCAGGTGTTTGCCAGGGTGGGGCAATCCGCTTCACCACTTTGTGGTGCTGTATGTGGGGGAGGGGCTGGGGAGAGGTTGGAGAGAGAAGAATGACACTTGCTTGGTTCTCATCCTGTTTCTAGTCACTTCCTCTATTTCCCATATACGACTGGCCCCCTTCTAGCTGCTGCCCTGGTGCTGAATCCCAGAATGGTGTGTTTGCGTATGTTCTAGGACCATGTGGGTCCTTTAAATGGACTATCCTGAGAGACAGGAAGTTTCTTCCACTGCCCCAACCCTGGTGGTTTTTACAGCCAGAAGTCATGAGGCTTTATTTTCCAGTGATGGAACCTTGAACTACACAGTCTGGTCTGGGGCTGGGATCACTGGCTCCCCAGGTGTCCCTCCCAGTTTTTATCTACCACTCATGAATGTGATACCACCCTTTCCACCGGCTGCCACCACTACTGCCTTACCACCACCACACTAGGCCCTCTCCATCCAAGCTCCCCATCTCTGCCCAGATAGATAGGAATATCCATCTGGATGAATATTTCTCATTTAAGTCCTTCGTTATTAGACTACCATGTAGTTCAATTCTCTGGCAGTTCTGGTTGTTTTTAGTTTTGAAGATAGTTGTGATCCTTCTTACAGTTGTGTGAGGGTACAAAACACGTCTACCTATGCTCCATTTTAGCTGGAAGTTCACATCCTCCCAATAAGCTCTTTTAAAAATAATTATTAAATATGAGAATACCAGAAGATAACCAGACATTTGAAACAATCCTCTTAGGAAAAAGATGGAGAGAGAGAAAGAAACCAAGGCAAGTTAATGAGAAAAGAGTCCAGGAAACAAGGATAATATGGGGGGGCTAAAATATATGACAGCATAAAAGATAATTATTGATATTTTAAATTAATATTCTTAGAAAAAATAGAAAAAATTACATTTATGTAATAAGAAGAGGAAAATAAAAACCAAGGAATTTTTAGATAATATCAAAGAACTATTATAATATTAAAAATGATAACATAAAAATCAATAGAAGAAAGATGAATTTGAAAAAATCTTACAAAGAATAAAACAAAATTTAACAATCAAAGAGTTGTAACAAGAGAGAGAAGGTTTGAATAAATATTTCTAACAGAGAAAATAGAAATGAAGAAATTATGTTTTAAAAAAATTAAGAAAATTTCCCATCATATTTGGGCTTCTATTTTCAATTAGAAAGGGCCCACTGAATGCCTAGCATGATGGGTAAACACGATTCACATCAAAACACACCAACGTGCCATTTAAAACAGTAAGAGCAAATGGAAGATCTTAAAAGTTTCCAAAGAGTTTTAATTTTTTTCTAAAGTGATTACGTGTAAATAATTAAAATAAAAATGCCACAGTTTTTCTCAATAGAAATCAGGAAACTTGAAGAAAATTGAGTAAGTTATAGGTAATTTTTAGATCTATAAGATTTATAATATTTTCTACAGCATTCCCTTTATCAGGACACTACTTTTATATATGTTCCACCAAAACTAGGATTAAATCAAGAAAGTGGAAGAGATATCATTTTTCTAAAAAGGAGATTATGTTATAGGAGGATGTAGAATGGAATCCAAAGACTAAAAGGAAGCCACACACTGTGATGATAGTTATGCATTGGGCCTCGAAAACAACCAAGACAGGCTAAAGCTGGTAGAAAGAGTCTTTGTACAGGGTGTCTTCAGAAGAAAGATGCAAGTGGTGAGTTATGTGAAATTTTAGAGAGGAATTTTACACTTCTCATGGAAAGCTTAATAATATGGTTAGATAGGTATATATAAAATTGAGAGAGAAGCTATTGGCTTTAATAACAGAAGACAAAGTTGTATGAAATGAAATGTAATCTGAATATACCACAAGGTTTAATTGTGAAGGATACTTACATAGTCAATAACAACAGTACTTGAGTTATCAAAAGAAGATCAAAACTGTGAACAAGCAAACAACAATAAATACATATCTATCAACAATTGAGTCAAAAAAACAAACTAAGCAAACAACAACAGAGATAGAATTCTGGATACGGAGAGGGTTTTGATGGTTGCCAGATGGGAGTGGGAGGGGGAGTAGGAGGGGGGATGGGTGAAAAGGTGAGGGGATTAAGAAGTAAAAATAGGTAATTACAGAATAGCCATGGGGATATAACATACAGTAGAGGAAATGAAGTAGCTGCAGAACCTATACATATGACCCCATGGACATGAACAGTGGTGGGGAGATTGCATGAGGGAGTGGGGGATTCTGGGTGGAGGGGGGCAAAAGGGGAATTATTGGGACATCTGTAATAGCATAATCAATAAAATATAATTTTAAATAACTATGATAAAAATATAAAGAGAATGGGAGAAGGTTAGTATGAGAGTGCTAAAGTCTTCTCTACAACAACAAGAAATCAGTACGACAATGTAAAAAATTTAAAAACATCTCTAAATGGCAATTAAACATTTAGGAATATGAAGGCAAAACCAAGAACACTTAAAATATTCATTAGAAAAGCTTGCCTCTAGATATTGGAAGTAGTCAAAGTTGTGCTTTTTATAATTATTTGGCTTTCTAAATTATATGTGTGTATTATAATATGATTTTTTAAAAAGTCATAAAATATAGATTTGAAGATTTTGCCTCAGAAATCTTTGCTATTAATATTAAGCTCCTAAAAATCAAAACTAATTTCATTCCAAATTTTATGAGATCAGTCGATTTAAAAACTTAAGTCTAGATTTATATTCATACCATTCTTGAATTCTTCATAAGAATTGATATTACTTGATATTTGACACCAAATAAAGTTAACTGAAAAGATATCTGATAAGAAGCAGTAAGATAGGGAAAGTTGCTTCCACATTCTAAATCACTGTTTCCTTCAAACTTGATAGAATGAAACTCTTTCAGTTTAATCTCCACTACCATTTGTTTACACATTGTCTAGGATGAAGCATTTAAAAAACAAGTTTTTACTATTATTTTATTTATTCAGAAAATATTTGAGTGGCTATTCAAAATGTGGTTTTATTAAATTTTATGAAGCTAACAGGAATTTATTACATAATTCGTACATTTATTGAGTTTAAACTACTTAAAGAGACAGTGAATATATAATTTATTTCAATAGAATCCAAATTTTAAGCAATAAAATAACATGAATGATGTCACAGAACATGAATGAATGACAAGTCAAATGGCACTAACAGTGCAGGAGTTGAGATGTTATTGTGGCCTCCTAGTGAAAGCAGTAGGGTTTACTTTGTAATTTGAAGGATGGGCTTTGAAAGATAATTCTTTGTGGCATTTCTACAAGTCTTTTGGCAGTTTTTGTCCTGAACTCTCTTTTTCTGGAATGTTTGTGTAGCAAGCAGCCGAGGCTAATAGAAAGGGTATATGCCTCCAGGGCAGAAGTCAGATTTGTTTCCAGACCTGGATAATAAAGATAATGTCTCCTTAAGGCGCAAAGACTGGGCAGGTTTGCTAGCAGAACACTTTTAAGATTGAGACTTTCCCAGGCTCAGGATTCCTTAGCTAAGTCAGAAATTTGTGTACGTGGGCTGCCCGACATTGCCCCCTTAGAAATTGAGGGTGAATGAAAACCTATGGAAATATGAGGCTCATCTTCAGGAGACATGAGTAATAAAGTCCTTTGTCTCTCTGACCCAGGAGTCTCATGTTTTCTGTCAGCATCTATGAAACTGTGACAAGCGAACATGTTAGCCAGCAAATAGGGAAATATGAGGCCCTTCAGAGCTCTTGACACAGTAGGGTATAAATAAGTGGGGGTGGGGTCGGAGGGGAAGGTCAAAGGTTTTCCCAAATCAGTGAACAGTTTGATTAAAGGTACAGAAGAGATAAGTGACCTGTATTTGGGGGGAATAGTGACTAAGATGGTGGGTTTAGAGGAGGACTGAAAGTTTAATTTGGAAGATGGGTGGTGAGAATGTATTTAAATATACTGCCAGAGTTTTTAGGCCATATGAATGATTATCTGCCACTTACATAAGATATAAAATAAAGAAATTACTAAAATTTTAAGACTTCAGAATTATTCCTGAGAGTCAGCAATACCGATACTAGCGCCGCTTCATTTATCTTCTCTAAAAAGCAATGACAACTCACAGTATACCCTATGCTTTAAAAAAAAAAAAGTAGGTTCACAGAATTTTGAAGTTCTGATACTCACGTATTTGTTCCCTTGAGATTCCTGAGGACATCTAAAAAATTTTCTGAAAATGTGTTGTAATTCTTTGACTTATTCTCAGCCTTGAGTATATTGCTCACAGAGCAATAGAGGGCATACAACTTTAAAGGTTAGGATTTGATTAAAACTTATATTTAATTCAAAAAGAAATTAGATTCAGAGGCATTAACCTAATAAGTTTTCATGTGTGCAGACACTATTCACACATGAGACAAATCTTTTCCAATATCCATTAAACATCTTGTAAGCCTTCTTATTTCTGAAACATATTCCACACTTTAATTTCGCTTAGGTAGACTGCTGCATTTCATTTTCAGAATAAGCAGTGATTTTTTTTTTCCTTTGGTCCTTATCTGTTAGATTTATTTATTATACTTTTGCTGAGGAATTTATGGGAGATTAGGATGACATGTTACCAGTTTTTTCCCCCAGTACAATTTACCCATGTTAGAAAGAATTATAACCTGCACAACTAAATTTTATGGCCAGATCATTCGAGTTTATTTTTATTGGACCCATCAACATGACTTCTGAATAAGGAGGTTTAGGGAAAGGGCTAGAATAATGAGAATTCTGGTAGCATGGCAAACCCTGGAAGAAAACTTATGCCTTAAGTCAAACTCTTTAAAGCATAACTTTCTCATCCACCATCCATCCTCCCAAAATATCAACCTTGGGTCGGGGAAGTCTGCATAATGTTTGGTGCGGTAGTTGCACTGACTCACAGACATGGACAAGAGTGTGGTGATTACTAGTGGGAGGGGCGTATAAGGAGACTAAATGCTAATGGAAAAAAATACAATAAAGATTAAATTAAAAAATGAGTTGCTGTCATGGTAATTATCCTATTAATAAACTTCAAGACAAAATTTTATAATTTGTGTATAATTCAGATGAACAATGCTTGCTTATCAAAGTTATTTATTCATGGGACACAAGACCGATGTAATTTCCAATTAATAGTAGAATACCTAATAAAAATTATAAAAAATTCTTAAGTGAAAACTATATTGAGCATATGGAAACTCCTACTGAGTCAAACACGGGGTCAATATCCTGCTAAGAAGACTGGAATTACTGTCATCTTTGGTATAAACAGGTAGTTAAAGATATATATTACATTCCTTCGAACACACATAAAGTATATTTAACTTCTGCTAATATTTTTCTGATAGTAAGCCCTTTGCTATTTTAAAGTACTTATTCATTTTTTGTGCACTGGTTTGTAGTTTTTTTTTTTTAAATCGTGAGGGCATGGCTGTCCTATAAGGTCTAGAGTGCAAACATGTCTCCTCTGTCTTTCACGTGACCATTTTGAATATTTGAACAGAGTTATTGAGATATCCTAAGCCTTTTCTCACAGATCCATTTGTCCACTTAATTTATTATTCTTCATGTGAGGTATTATTCAAACATTTGATCTTATAGTGGAATCTCTTCACATGTTTAATTGTAATAATAATTTTTTTAACTTTAGTACAGCTAATTTCCAGCTCTACTTTGGATATGAGCTATTCTACACAGTCTAAGCTGAAAGTATTATCCTTAAAATCAAGAAATTTGAATTCTTGCTAAAATTATTTGCTTTGGCTTTTAAATTTTTTTAAAGCAATATGTTTTACTTTGTTGACTTATATTTAGTTTGTGGTAAAAAGTTTCTTTAAAATAGATTTAAAATTGATACTCTGTTAACTTTCTTTGTGCAACTGATCATATTGTAAACCTAAAAGTAGAATTTTTTTTTTTTATTAAATCCTCACCCCAGGATATCTTTATTGATTTTTATAGAGAGATGATGAGGTGAGGGGTGGACGGGGGGTGGGGAGAGAGAGAGAGAAAGAGAAACATTGGCATGAGAAACATCTATCGGTTGCCTCCCTTATGCGCCCCAACTGGGGATGACCACAGCCTAGGTATGTGCCCTGACCGGGGATCGACCCTCAGCCTTTTGGTGTAAAGGATGATGCTCCAACTAACTGAGCCACCCAGCCAGGGCTAAAAACAGAATCTTGTATATTGTTCCTGTGTAATTTCATTTTATCTTTATCTGTGCATAAATATTTTAAGATTTTGAAATATATTTTTGTATAATTTTACTTCCTATTTTCATTTTAGTTTCTAATGTGTTTTCTATTTAAAAATATTACTGCTTCCTATATTTCATCTAATTTTTGATTTTATGCTCAAAGTGGATAAAGTAGGAAAATTGCTGATTTCACAGATTCCAATTTCATCGTTCCTGCCCCCAGTGTAGGAGGCACTCCTGGTCTGAGATTTCTCCCCTTTGAACTCTATGTTAAGGGCTTCTGAGGCTGAACCTTTTTCAAATTTTCATCTCTCCCATTCTTTCATGAAACAACATAGCTGTAGCACTGTGTCTCATGGAAGAATATTATGCCAATATGCTAACTTCATTCTGTGACTTATTCTTAGAATTCTTATAGCTTCTCTCTTAAATTCTAACCATCAGAAAATTTGATCTCCAAAATATATAAAGAACTCACACAACTCCAACCAGGAAGACAAACAATCCAATTAAAAAATGAGCAAAGGACCTGAACAGATGTTTCTCCAAGGAGGATATACACAGGACCCAGAGACACATGAAAGGATGCTCAGCATCACTAGCCATTAGAGAGATGCAATTAAAACCACAATGAGATACCACTTCACAACAGTCAGAATGGCCATCAAAAACAAATCAACAAACAACAAGTGATGGTGAGGCTGTGGAGAAAAGGGAACCCTAGTGCATTGCTCGTGGAAATGCAGACTGGTGCAACCACTGTGGAAAATAGTTTGGAATTTCTTCAAAAAACTGAAAATGGAACTACCCTTTGACTCAGCAATTCCACTGCTGGGATTATACCCCAAGAATCCTGAAACACCAATTCGAAAGAACCTATGCACCCCCAATGTTCATGGCAGCGCAATTTACAATAGCCAAGTACTGGAAACAGCCTAAGTGCCCATCAGTAAATAAGTGGATCAAAAAACTGTGGTACATTTACACAATGGAGTACTACACAGAAAAAAGAAAGAAAGAACCCCTACCCTTCGTTATAGCATGGATGCAACTGGAGAGTATTATGCTATGTGAAATAAACTAGGCAGTAAAAGACAAATAGCATATGATCTCACCTTTAAGTGCAACTTAACAAAACAAACAAGAGAGTAAAATAGACTCAGAGACAGGGAGAGAGAGAACAAACTGACAGTGACTAGAGGGGAGGCAGGAGGGGAATAACAGGGGAAAGAAGGGAAGGGTCAAGTCAAGGAACAAGCATAAAACACTCATGGACAAGGACAATGAGTGGGAGGGATTATATGTGGGAGGGGGTTGGGCAGGGCAGGGGGAGAGTAATGAGGGAAATGGGGACAACTGTAATTGAACAACAATAAAAAAATGTAAAAAAAGAAAAGAATCCAATATTTATTTGTCTAAAGTTGTTACAACTGAAGTATGAAGAAGTGTTTGTTCTTTATTTAAAGGAGGCCAGTTCAGTAGACTGAGTTACTCCAATTTTACATGATTTACAATATGCTTTAGACAGCTCAGATTTTATTTCTAAAGCTAAATATCAGTGTAGCTCTTTAAAAAAATCCTCATTCCAAGATATATTTATTGATTTGAAAAAGAGAGGAAGTGGGGGGAGGCAGAGAAAGAAAAAGAGAAATATTGATTGGTTAATTGGTTACCTCCCACTCCCACCCTGACTGGGGATTGAACTTGCAACCTTTGGAGTATGAGACGATACTCCAACCAGCTACATCACCTGGCCAGGGCAGTGTAGTTTTGTTTTTTGTGTTTTTTTTTGTTTTTTGAGTGAGAAAAAAGCATTCACATGTGAAGGATGGTTCCTACAGAAGCACTGAAGTATGGTTCTCTTTTTTTATCCTAACCTCAAGATTAGATAATCGCAGAAATAATATTTTAAAAAGTTTTTTAATATGTAAAAATTGAGAACATAAAATATCTCAGTCAAGACACACAAAAACTATAGAATTTCCTTGATCAACTATCACAGTAGATGTTGTTGGTCCCCTTCCAACTTGTTTTCATTATATTTCTGTGCACACTAGACTGTCTTCCAAGTGAGTGTATCTGAAATTATTTTCCTGGAGGTATACTTTGGTTTCCAGAGTCTACTCCGCCCATATTCTCAGCAGGCAAATGTTCTGGGAAGTTAATGCCCACCCCAATAGCCTTCCAAAAATAATAAGTGGGAGTGGGTATATAAACACCCACCTCCCATGCCCTTTTAATAGGATGACTCATAGAGATGGTTTCACTGTCTCCAAGAGTCCCTCAAGAAAATTAAATTCAAATTCCTCACTGTGGCCACTAGCTTAATAATATACCTCATGTACTTGTTTCCTTCACTTTCCCAATACTCTATGGATGTTTCTGGGAATACTTTTCAAATACATTGCTTGCACTTGAACCTTGTATCGCGGTTTGCTTCTGGGAAAACCCAAGAAGACACATGTCAATGAAGGGAAGTATGTTTAACTTGGTAGGATGATACATTATTCTAGAATGTTAACAGGCAATTTTTAACTTTAAGAGCAAGCCACACATCTGACTTACTTGTATCTTTATAACATTTATCAAAAAATATTTCATACATAGAAAGTATTAAAATATTAACACACATTTTGACTTAATCTTATTTGAAGTATAACTTTTATATAATCACAAAACAAATTTTTTAAAGTTCAGGTTTTCGTCCAACATCAGTTTTAAGGTAAACTTTTATTTCTTCTCGGAGAATAGGAAGTCTTTTTTATTTTCTTCTACCACCGTGTCCCACGTTCTTTTATAGTTGTCAAATTTAGCGGAACAGAGTTTGTGTAGCATGACCTTTGGTGCATCGAAGACTTAGCACTTAGCTCCCCAAAACATTGCATATTTCCTACCCGTTCACTGCTTCTTAATTAGTGGACATAAGGGAAGAATTGCTTTTAAATCAATTTAGCCCTATCTTTATCAAACTGATTATTATCTATTCACTATTACTCAGACATACGCTCCTAAGAGGCCCTCCTGGAGCACTTAGTAGGATGCCTCCCTCATTCTACAGGCGCACAATCAGAATAGCTACCAGCAGCTTTCTCTCAGTTGCTCTGCACCTGTTCCTGCTGCCTTTAGGTCGTTGTGCTTATTCAGCCTGATACAGAAAATCCCAGACGTTCCGTGAGCATTCTGGACTGGAGGTCCCGGAAGGCCACTTCCAATTAGAGTCTGTCAGTTTACAATGTTAATTTAAGACCTCCTATATATGAAACATTCTACTAGAAGCTAAGGTGAGAAATAAAACAAAAATGCAAGGCCTTTGCCCTAAAGAAGTTTACACTGAGCTGGAGATTGAAAAATAGACATAGAAAAATAATTTGGTTAAAAATTACAATGGTGAGTAGAATTAGCATGCATATTAAAAGTGCTGAAAGAAAAGCGATATAAAACAGTGGTCCCCAACCTTTTTTGCACCAGGGACCGGTTTCATGGAAGACAAGTTTCCCATGGACTGGGGTGAGAGGGATGGTTTCAGGATGATTCAAGTGCATTACATTCAAGCTCACCTCCTGCACAGCCCAGTTCCTAACAGGCCATGAACCGGTACCGACCTGTGACCCAGGGATTGAGGACCCCTGATAACAAGTATGACATTAATTAAAAATTTTCCACTAAGAATATTAAAAATTTCCCACTAAAATATATTTTAATATAAAATATTAAAAATATTATTTTCCCACTAAAAATTTTAATTAAAAATATTCTCATTAAAAAGAATTCCAGAATATAGATATAATTATTATATCACTGTATATTTAATTTTTAGACCCTTAGTTGGGTAAAATATATCAATTCTTGAGCAATGTTTTTCACAAAGGTTGATGACTATTTTAATGTGCATTAAATGGTATTTTTGTGCTTATTGTTACCAACAAATGAAGAAAGTTTGCATCTAAATTCAGTAAAGGTCACCCTCATATCTAAAAATTATTCATAAAATTTATATCATTTTAAATCCATTTGATTTAAATGGTGCAGTGGAAAATCCATTGATTAAACCAAGTAAAAAACCCTTAAAAAAAAAAGACCATTGGTTATATGAGATGCCTCAGTCCAGCGATTTTCAACCGGTGTGCTACCAGAAGTTTTAAAACATGCAGTACCTGACTATTTAGGCAGGGGGCACTGAGCTCTTTTCCCTTAGATTGTGAAATTTTTTTAAAAAATGACAACAGTCAACACAACAATAGCCATCCGGTGTGAAAGAATAAAAATTTTACCTGTTTTTTTTTTTTTATCAGATTGGCAAACCATATATTTTTTGATGTGCCATAGAATTTTGGTAGTTTATGTGTGCCAGGAGATGAAAAAGGCTGAAAATGGCTGCCTTAGCCAAATGTTAAACGGCAGGCAGTGGCCCCGCTGAGTCAGCCAGAGAATGGGGATTGGCGTTCAAGGGCTTGAATTTCCAGTCAGTTCATGAACCCTCTGACTCCAGCTTCTTCATGGTGGCAGTTTGCTCCCGTCAACTCTATTGCAAACACGTTTCATTTTTAAAAGAGCAAAAACAGGTGAATCAATATAATTTTTACAAATAAAGTGAGCTCATAAAATGACTTGAATATTTAAAATATGTAGACGCATGTTTAATTAGATTTATTCCACACATTTTTAAATCACCAAATTCTGAGTCTCACTGAGAGGATAAAGTAAAAGTTTGAGAAGTAAATAATTATTCCTTAAATATTTAGCACTTGAGGGTATTATATCACTGATACTTTGAATTTATTCAGAATGTATATTATACTATCTAATTTAAATTTGTAACAATCCCAAGAAAACCTGGCAACCTTTGCTTCTGCTGTTCTGTCTATACCATGAGTCATATGAAATAATTTCAAATATTAACTCTTGACTAGCTTTATAGGATAAGGTGGAAAGATTATCACAGAGAATATAAAAAAGCCAATAGGTTTATACAAGATAAGAACCTTTTTAAAAGTAAAGTGATTTCTACCTCCAACCTTAAGGCAAGATTTTAATTTATTTTTTTCTTTTGCAAGGAGAGAGGAGGTAGGATATCAGAGAAGACATCTAACCTTGCTTTAATGCTTCATATTTTTAGAAACTAAGCTCGGTTCTCTCTTGACAAAGGGAGAAACTTAATTAACATTTTTTAGCATCTGAACCATACTGGTGGGACTGAACACCAAATATTGAAGTACCTGAGAATATGTGTACTTTCAAGCTCTTAAATTGAAGGTGAAGTGAAAATATCTAAACCCTGCTAGAAAATAGTGCAGTGTTTTCTGTTTCTGTTTATTTGTTTATTTATTTTTTAAAATCCATGGTCAGTTGAAATTCGCCACCAGGCTTAGAATATAAAAATCCATGTGTCATGAGGTAACTATGAGGCAGCTGTGCATTCAAGACAAGACATCCAGATGGTTGTGGTAAAGTAAATGAAAGGGCTTATTCAGTTTCAAACGTTTTCAGGTGTCCATCCCTACAAGTTATTTCAAAATGTGGGTGAATACAGTTCCCAATTTTCAGAATGAGCTAAATTAGAGATAGAGGAACAGATGCCATTTTGCAATCCTAACTCCACTTTTTCCAGTTCCTCATCACCTTGCACCTGTTCCTGCTTAACGCCTCCCTGCAGAACTCTCCTTAAATTTATTCTGCCTACATTGTCAGGCCAATCTTCCTTAAATTCAGGGCTCATCATACTACTTATTATGAAAAATTCTACATTCTCTTTGTACTTTTCACTAATAAAAATTCAATTCCCTGTGATCCCGTTTTTCCTATTTTGTTGAAATTTAACCCCTTTTTCTCCCAAACCAACATCCTCCTCTCCTCACTTCTCCCCTCACCACTCTTTCTTTTGCCCCCATACTCTACCAGGCTTGGCCTTCTCTGCTGCCCGAAGACCCCAGGCTTCCTCCTGCCTCCATGATGGGGGCTGCATTGTACTGCTACTGCATGCATAGCCCCCGTTCCATCCAGATTGCCAGTCTTGCCTATCCATCAAGGCTGCTTGCCAACTTCTAGAGCTCTTTCTTCATCTCCTCCCCTGGGAATTATAACTTTGATTTTTTTAATTTTATGTCTCAAAAATATAGTGTGATTACATGTCTCTTAATGTATCACCTCCACAATATATTTTGTGAAACCGTGAGGTCTTTTTAGGATTCAGAGTTATTGAGATTTTAGAAAGGTTATGGTGAACAGACAATATTTTTTGTAATATCACCAGTGAGATCTGGGACGATACCCCATGATGAAAAATATTAATAGTCCTATAGTTCTAGCTATGTTCTGAGTCATGTCATACAATGACTTTATAAATAGTCCCAGCTCATTTGAAGGCTATCTTTATGATCAGAAGGGCTCCAGTCATGTCAAAGTTTGTGTACAAATGAATTATGGAAAAACTTTCATTTTTGAGATTTTTTTTATACTTGAGAATCATGTACAAGGAATTGTGGAATTATATATAAAGCACTGTAGACTTGTATTAACAGTTACTGTGTATGTTGGTGGATATTATATAATGGCTCATCTTCATCAGTTGTGTTTTTCTAATGATCTCACAAACTCCTAGAGAACAGGGGTCACCTTATGTCATTATGTCATATACTCCTATCCAAATGACCCGCTCAATGTTGAACTTCCAGCAGGGTGTAAGAGACATGTGTTTGTGGAGGATAGGTTAATCACTGAAGGGCACCTGGAGGTAAAATACAACTAGTTGATAATTTTCTCTTTAAGAACCTGCGTCTGAATTTTATCTTCTTCCTTCCTTAGACTTGTTGCTCCTCTTTCATGACCTCTGAATTCTTAGAAATAGTCTATATATTTTAAATTAATATTCATGATTCCCTACAAGGAAGGACCCAAAAAATGGAATTATCTTTCGGAGGTTGGGCCCCTTGTAGTACAGGCTTCTGCCACTCAGTGAGTGTTGGAGGAACCCATCTGTATCAGTGCACCAGCTGGCATTGTGAGAGGCTGTGTTTGCCTTCAGTGAATTTTTTTGAAGGCTCTTTCAACATGTTTGCCCATTTCATGATGGGTGATTTATAAGCACACCTGCCCACACCTCACTGAGTGTTTGACCACAAAATGGCATGACTCCCTTGCCCCCACTCTCTTTATTCACTTGATTTCACCCCAAACGACTTTTTTTTGTTCCCCCAGATGAAAAAGTCCTTACAAAGGGAAATAGCTTGTTGATGTGGAAGAGGTGAAACAAAAAATGGCAGAAGCACTAAAAGACATCAAAATTAGTGAATTCAAAAACTGTTTTGAACAACGGAAAAACAGTCTTGTTAGGTGTATTGCATGAAATGGAGAGTACTTTGAAGGTGACTGAAATTTAAACATGTAAGGATAAATGTACAATTTTTATAAATATGTTCCATTTCTTGGGCTCCACTCATATTTCCAGTCATAACAATGCCAACTAATAATATTTGAACTTTATTATTTTTTTATTGCTTACAAATTGTGTTCTTATAAGTTTCCTCAAAGCAAAGATTCAGGCAAAGAAATGATGGCATGTGTCCATTGGGAAAAAGAAAGCAAGTGATTGGTGATCTTACTCGCAATTCACTGAGAGAGAGCTAAGTCTATAGCTGAAAAACCAGGTTGGAAAATTCACAATATTTCTTTTTCTTTCTGTGTATAAAACAATGTTTTCAATGAGAGGCTGCCACCTGAAAAACATAATATAATATGTTTTTGAATATAGTATCCTTTGTGGGAGTGAAATTCTACATCACATGGTATTACATATTGTGACCCATCAGTTTTCATTCTACAAACAATTATCAAATAACTTCCCTGTGGCAGACTCTGTGACTTAGTGTTCGAAAAGAGTGCTAAAACCAACACAGCTCATATCACCAGAGAGACATGATCCACCATAAAAGGATTAACAGACTTGGTGTAGTTGCTGACATGCTGAGCTGAGATTGAGTAACCATGGTTCTGTTTCACCTTCTGCTAGCCCCGAGACTTGCTAAATTGTGAATTCAACAAAAGGACAGTTTCTCTGAGTCTCAGGGTTTTTTTCCCCTTAAATGAATAGATTAGGCTAAAACATACTTAATCACCTTCAGAAGAAGAAAAAAAACCTTAAGAAACCTCCAAATACCACCACTTTGGATGTTAGGATTTTAACATAAAAGTTGGAGGTGGCCCTGGGGCAGCACAAAAATTTAGTCCATAACAGTAGTAAACCCTTATAAATATGCATCATAAAAATGCCAAAGTTGTGGATTATGGTACATGAATCCAAAGTTAAGAGGTTATTTTTAAGTAATGAAAATTATTGTTAAGTGTAAAGGTCTTGTAAACTCTACTATATTTAGTTTCTTTAGTTTTTTAAGGTTATACCACTTTATGCTATTTATTTGCTTATATATTATATATCTTGTATGACATGTTATCTGAAGTTGTCGTGCAGTGTAAGTACTTGCATAAAGCTTAGAAAACATATAGTATGTTTCAAATTTCTGGCTCCAACACTTAGACACTGCTTATCTTAAATAAAATATTTAAATCCTCTGAGCACCATATAAGAGAATACAGGTGTTGCCCATTTTCTGAACATTTATGATAGGTCACTTCACTTTTTCGAAAGACCTACATTAATATAGCATTGGCTTTTTTTTCATAAAAGCAAAAATCTTCTTTGGATTTCTTCTGGTTAGTGAAAACAGGTGGTAACATAGGTCATTTGTAAAAGCAAGTGGCTAACACGAGCTTTTGGAAAATGGGGGTTGCCCCTTTGCTTTATGCCATTTTGACATATAAAAGATTTCATTGGAACACTCTCCTTTCAGATAGCGGGAGATACCTGTAATGATTCCTATATCTCACAGATCCTGTGAGGATTGAATAAGAAAATGAGCTCTGACTGGTGTGGCTCAGTTGGTTGGGAATCATCCTGCAAAGCTAACGGTCACGGGCTCGATTTTGATCAGAGCACATGCCTGGGTTGCGAGTTTGATCCCCGGTCAGGACATATGCAAGAGGCAACCGATCGATGTTTCTATCCCTCTCTTCTCCCTCCCTTAAAAAGAAAGAGAGAAAGAAAGAAAGAAAGAGAGAAAGAAATAAAGAGAGAAAGAAAGAAAGGAAGGAAGGAAGAAAGAAAGAAAGAAAGGAAGGAAGAAAGAGAGAAAATGAAAATCAAGCCTTTTAAAATATATATATTTTATTGTTGTTCTATTACAGGTGTCCCAATTTTTCCCCCTTTGCCCTCCTCCACCCAGTCCAGCCCCTGCTCCCACAGTCAGTCCCCACACTGTTGTCCATGTCCATGGGTCCCTGGGTGACACATGTTCTTTGACTAGTCCCTTCCCCTTCTTTCCACCATTATCCCCATCCCCTCTCCCCTCTGGTTGCTGACAGACTGTCCCATGTTTTCAGGCTTCTGGTTCTCTTGTGCTTGTTAGTTTGTTTTTGTTCATTAGGTTCCTTTTATAGATGAGATCATATGGTATTTGTCTTCCATTGATGGGTTTATTTCTCTTAGCATAGTATTCTCCAGTTCCATCCATGCTGTTGTGAAAGGTAGAAGTTCCTTCTTTCCTTCTGCTGCATGGTATTCCATTGTGTAAATAAACGTACCACAGTTTTTTGATCTGCTCATTTACTGATGGGCACTTAGGCTGTTTCCAGCACTTGGCTACTGTAAATTGTGCCTCTATGAACATAGGAGTGCATAGGTTCTTTTGAATTGGTGTTTCAGGATTCTGACTGGACAGCTTCACCGATGAATTTTACCAAACATGTAAAGAAAGCCGAACTCCTACCCTTCTCAAACTATTCCAAAAATTTCAAGAAGAGGGAAGATGCCCAAAGTCTTTTTATGAGGCCAGCATTATCCTAATTCCAAAACCAGGTAAAGACACAGCAAAGAAAGAAAACTACAGGCCAATATTTCTGATGAACATAGATGCTGAAATCCTCAGCCAAATATGGGTAACCTGGATCCATCAATACTTTCAAAAGATCGAACACTGTGATCAAGTGGGACTCATCCCAGGGATGCAAGGCTGGTACAATATTTGCAAATCAATGAATGTAATACACCACATGAGCAAAATGAAAGACAAAAATCACAGCATCATATTAATAGATGCTGAAAAATCATTTGATAAAGTACAGCACTCATTTATGATAAAAACACTCAGTAAAGCAGGAGTAGAGGGAGCATACCTCATCATAATAAAGGCCATATAGGAGAAACCTATAGCCAACATCATACTCAACGGGCAAAAACTAAAAACTTTCAAACCTTGACTTAAGTGAAGGATATAGTAAGTAAAAAGTTGTTGTGCTACAGTATTATGGTAGTCAGGATTGCCTCTGCGGGTTGAGTAGATTAAGAAAAAATCTACTTCTACTAAGATTGCTATTTCTGCTTCCACTATCATTATAGTATACAGTTGCTTATTACCTCTCTTATTTTAAGGTATTCTGGTTCATTTCTCCCTGAAAAGGGGTTAACAAAAAGGATAAAATGTTTTTTTATGAATATAATATTCTTAGAAATCAAATAGTTCAAAAATCATTGTATGAAGATCTTATTTTGAAAACTTTCTTATATGCCAAATATTTAGCTTGTGTCGTATATAGTTATAAACTAAGTATATGAAACTATATATAAAACTCGTAACTATACATAGCTACACGAGTACATAAAACTATATATAACTTTCTATACATTGTTATAAAGTCTAAATGCCAGCAATGTCCCAATATAAGATATATAAGAAACTATCACTAAATTAAAATTAGTCTTGGTATTAGAATGCTCAAAAATCATAATTTGCAAATTTTTTAAATTGTGAAGATTTGCACCTTATTTTAAATGCAGCTTTTAATTCATTATTTTCCTTTACCAGGCATAGTCTCTGAATGATTGTCTCTAGCTCTTTGCTATGGGTCTCAGACACTTAACATGCAATTCACAGACTGAAGAGAATGTATCATTTACTTATAAGTTTTTAGCTGTCTTCCTGACTTCCAGTTGCCAGTTAAAGACTGTAGCAATCTTTGAGTCCTTGTTGCAATAGTATTTTAAATTCTTATCCAAGATACATAACAAAAGTCAATGAACTGTTTGAACTTATCTATCCTTATATGCTTTTTATTTTTTAATCAGCAATTTATTTCCTGATCCGAATATCAAATGAAACCTTAATATGAGGATGGTTAAATATTGTAGATGTAAGTCTGTCTATTTATCATTTTCATCAAGAACTCCCTGTGGTGAGATACAGTACAAATTCTGGTCCTTAATGTCTTCACATTTAGATAATAAGTATTTTCAAAAACAGAATTTTAAATTAATTTAAGGGTTTCAAAGTGTTCCTAGAGGCCATGAGAATATTTTTTCTATTTCATAGTTAAATTTCAGTATTATTATCTTTGGACTGTTAAGTCATACTTTTATTAAAAATAGGATGCCTTTCTTTGTAGATCAATAAATGTAAAAACTATTGCCAACACTGATGGAAATTCAAGGAATTAAATACAAACACGTAAACTCAAAATATAAGTAATGTGAATGAAAAGGATATAATTTAAAGTTGAAAGAATGACATTTTTCACACCATTAGTTTTAAATAGAGTGTGTGCTATCTTTAACCAATATGCTGAAGTTTGTGCTGAAATGCAGGAATTGTACTTAAATACAGAGAACATGTGAGAGTTTGTGTTTTACAGTCAATCCAGAATATATAAAGTAAGTAAGCAAGAGATACATTGTAATAGAAAACCCTAGTGATGCCTAGTAGCTAAATGGCTGTGGGCAAGTCATGAACTGTCTTTAAACTGAGGTTCTCTGTTCAAAAAGAGTAATAGTCATGTTGGAAGGAGGGAGAGAAATCCATCTTAATAACTAATTGTAATTTTAGGGTAGCTTAATATCTTTATCTGCCTACTATCCCTTTATCTGCATTTTCAGTTCAATGCTACTGTGTCTTTTTGTTGGTTATTTGGTTGATTTTAGTTTATTATGAGCTGATTACTTTACTTTATCAGACCCAAGGGCTTATCTTGAAACTGTGCTTCCTGGGGAGTGCCCTTGGGGCCTGTTAACCTAGTTGAATGAGAGCTCTTCAACACTCTCTCTGAGGCAAAGGAATCATCCCAAGATAAGTTTTTTTGTTTTTTTTAAAGGCAAGACAACTTTCATGCCTTAATACTGTAAAAAGGCAAAAATATATTAAATGGGGTGAATTAACTAAAATTCCTTATCAAAAACTAACTGATAATTAAATTTTATGATTTATATATGTGTGTATATATAAATATATTAAACTACTTTGAAAACACTTTTTGTAGAAGTCTTTATTGTTGGTTATTCAGCCGAGGGAAAATGGAAAACTAATGATCCACATTCTTCTCAATGAACTTGCCTGGACCATCTGAATATTATTTTATTAAATCAGCGTAGTACCTCAAATTTTTAAAAACATTGTTACTGTGTCTAGCCATTCTCTTTCAGTTAAATTGTAGCTCTGTTAGAAGAATGTAATTTTGCTATCCAAGATATAGTACGTTAAAATGGAAATAAAATTATGATAAATATCAGGAAAATTTCTTCTATATCACCTTGAGATACAGTTTGCTGGGCAAGTGATTGTTGAGTTATTTATTCTGAAGAGACTTTAAAAAATTTATTCTGCCCTTCATGTTAGTGGCTAATGAGCAAAGTATTGCATTGAAGTGAGCCTAATTAAAATAACCATTTGATAAATATACCCTAACACAAAATTTATGAAAGTTTACTGTTTAGAAACCTCTTTCCTTACCATCTCCTATTTTTATGTTTAATGTAATTTTATTTAAAAATTATAAGGGACTACTAAGGTGCTGTTTTCAGGTCACAAAGAAGCGTCCGAAGAAAGGCATGTGGTTTTATCATTCTTTGAAGTCTAGGTACTGCAAATACAGGCTCAGGCACATTGAATCAGTTTCACAAGCACTTAGCAGCTTTCTGTGTGCTACCACCACTTTCCCATTTACCCTGTATATCGACAAATCGAAAGTGAACATGTGACGTATTCTACATCCCCCAAGAGCTCACAGAACAATGAAGAGACATTAGAATAATGAAGTATATGTAGTCACATGGTTCAGATCTCTTACTCTAGGACAGATGGGTCCAAGTCATAATTTTTTTTTCAACTGAACATTGAATAGTTAACAGAATGATTGAACACACCCTGTGAAGTAATTATACTTTACAGTTGGTTTGTTACAGCTAATTTCAACGTACGTTGTTTTATACAATTAATTCTGAAAAATATATAGTGGAGATCTACTATTATTAATGTCTGTACCCTTTTCCAGAGAATTAACAAAGTAAATGTTCCTCTTCTGATCCAGCAAAGATTCCTCTTAGGGCATCTCCCACTTATCAGTACTGGCGTTGTCATTGCCTTGCTTTATTATTAACAATTAATTGCAGAAATTTATCAATGTGTGTATTTGGGCACAGTTCAGATTTTAAATGAAACAATCATATTAGTTGCATAACTAAGGTGGTTGCCTTTTTCAACATCCTCAGTAAGATGCCGACGTCCTTATCTAGGTGACTTTTTCACTTACATGAACATACTATTCTGCATCTTTGATTAACAGTTAGGTTTCTCTGCCTTCCTAATTACACGCACCCCATGCTCCACAGGTGGGTTCATTTTACTGTCTTCTGACTTTAAGAAGGAAAGCTAACATGGATTTATGATATTACTAAGTATTTTCTGAGTGCAGTATATCAGATTTACCATTCAATCATGGCGTATTCGCTCTTAACAAAGGTTGACCAGCAGATGAAAAAACAAAACAAAACAAGTAGACAGTTCAAACCATTTATTAGTGGAAATATTCAGAAATCATTTATTATTTTTAGTATGATAACCTGTTGTTTTTATGGACATGGAATCATTTTTTAATAAGAGTTTTGGGTGAAATAAAAGCAGTTAATAAAGATATCTTAATCAAATGATGATGTTAAATTACGGATGTGACAACTGAAACTTTTGAAAAGACAAAGATGGCTCTAAGACAGCCTTTTCTATTAATGAACACTGTAATTAAGAATTGGTGATACAATTTCTAGTATTTTCTCAATCTTTATTTTTAGAATTCACAAATTAATGTTTTATGTAGAAAGCAATTTTGTTCATTCTTCTTCTTTTTATTGAATTTATTGCAGTGACACTAGTTAACAAAATTATACAGGTTTCAGGTGCACAATTCTACAACACATATTATACACTGTACTGTGTGCTCATCACTGCAAGTCAAGTCTCCATCCGTCACAATTTATCTGCCCTCCACCTTCCCCCAATTCCCCTCGCCCAGCAGTTACCACATTGTTGATATTCGTTTATTTGGGGGGAGATCTGTAAAGAATATGTTTTAAAACATTCATAAAGTAAATACAAGAAATAACATTATGGGAGGTTCCTAAGGTTGTCACATTGTTTTCAAATTTAAGAAGTGCTAATATGTATAGAATTCTAGTCCTAGAGGGGAAACCCACACACACACAGATATGCATCTCTATATATGCATTATGTATGTGTATATATATGAAAATATACATGTAACATTAGCTAAATTCAAATACTATAAATATTTTTAATCTTAAAATTTTTTTTACCATTTCAGTTGAAAAACTATTCACCTTCCATAAAGCTAATATAACAGCTTTTAGGACAAGTCTCAACCTGAGGCATTTTGAAACAGTTGAGTGAATGAGTACCTCTTGAAAATCTGAGCTTATAAAGAGGAGAAAACTTCATTAACTGACTCCTAACCATAATGTCTCAAATAAGGCAGTGTAGGAAGAGTGAGAACTCCAGGGCCCTTCCCTGTTTCCTACACTGGATCTTCCACTGCAGCACTCCAGCCGAGTCATAGCTGTATTCTGCTGTGGATGTGGAGAGGAAATTGATTTAGGTAGTTCCATACTGAGCCATTTTCCCCTCACTGGAAAGATTTCTGTTGATGAAGTTCAATTTACGGAGGGAACAGGAAAGGGAAATACTCAGTAGCTTATATGCCATCATGATCTTCTGAACATTATGAGACTGTTACATAATGTCATACAGATATGGCAGTCTCACAGAGATGCATTTTTTTTTACATAGATAATGTTTTAAGGATTTCGTCATTTCTGAGAACTCTGACCTTACATCGAACTTGATCTTTGAAGCGATTTATCGAATTTGCTGATGTTTCTATATTTCCACCAGAGAGTATGAGAAAAATTCCAAAGGACACAGGCCTTGAAAGCAGATGTGGTAATGCAGTACATGTCTTGACCGCCCCATATTTTAGCCCAGAGGACAGGCGAGCTCTCCCACCCATGTAATCGATTTCAACCTGGCTCGCTGTCCAGGGAGGCTGTGTATTTTGCTGTCAGTGAGACTTGTTACACATTCATGCTATTTTACCACAGCAACATTGCAAAGGGTCATTAGGTTCTAAGACCTAGATCAGCAAAGTGGCCATTTCCAGACACTACATGGAAACAAAAAGAAGATGCTATGCATTTCAATTTGCATGAGACCAACTTTAGCCTCATTTTGGATATTGCAACAGGTCAAACTGATTTGAATTTATCATGGTCTATTTGCTGAATAAATGTGGAAGCCAGAAACATGAACACTTCTGTAAGACTCTGCCATTACCCCACTGCAAAAGTGACAAATAAATGAGAGAAACGATGGGACTTGGCAGACAACTGAAATTCTGGAGAAGTAGTGAAACAGTGACATTTTACTAGGGTGTTAGACTACAACCTCATTATTTCTTTTTATTGCTACACTGAGGTACTTTTAAAGTGTTAACTATCTCTGTATTATAGAGAAAGATCCTCAGAAATGATTTCAGACACATTAAGTCCATCTCCTACCTGACACAGTGATTGGATGCTGAAGTCCGTACTCCTCAAACACCATGTATCTGAGTGCACATTAAGGGATTAAATGTAAACTGAAATCCAGTAGCTATTTTTATGATTTAGGAAACAATTCTGGCCTTAAAGTTAAGCATCTGTTTGTTTCCCTACTGGCACAGACATGTTTTCAGTCATTATAAAACCTGCAAATCAGTGCTGGTCCATGCTTGTTTAGCAGGGGATTAAGAGGAGGAAAAGTGGATGGATTCAGACTCTCTGTTAAACCAGTAAGAATAGGAATGACAGCTGACTCAATAGGAACAATAGTGGTTGACAGGCATATCTTTTGCCTAT
>PVJD01013869.1:0-31893 GCA_004026545.1 Mormoops blainvillei | reverse complement strand
TACTGAATTATTTTTGTTAATTCCAATTCAAAATGAGCTTGTAAAGGTCATTCAATAACATGAAAAGGTAAGTGAATAGCACGTGGGTATGTTACCACCAAGGAAAATTAGAATTATTGTACTGTGGTGTATGTGTATCTATGTATAAGTATTCTATAACCTTCAACTATTCAGGGATACTCTTGACCATACAATGAACAGGACACACATAGTAATTAATATTATGTTGTGTACTTGTAGGTATTTTTCTGTTAGCCACCATTTAGGAATTTTCTTCATACTCACTTGGGAAGTACTGTGAAAATAAAACCCATCTTTTCATTGTACAGGATCTATACATGTAAATCACAACTCCAGTTATTTTTAATTCTTCAAAGGCAAACGCCTTATCTAATTCATTTGTTAGGTAGACGATAGAGTAGTATTGAGATGTGGAAATGTACAATGAAAGGAGAAAACACCCAGCTGAGAAGACTAAATGAAAGGTGGCAATGCCACCAGCACTAATTTAAGCATTTGTGCCCTCTACATGATCTTGAGAATACCAAACTATTTTTTCGCAAAATAATGATGATATTTGAAATACTTTCCAAGCAATAGATGAAATAATTATGTTTCCTTTAATATTCAGATATTGTGATTATGTTCTAGCACAACGATGGCAATAAGTTACGTTAGGTCAGCAAACATCGCCATGCCTATAATATACATTGAGAACAAGTCAGAATTCCTCCAGCTGTGCAGTTGACCTGGTGGGAATAGTGCCAGGAGCAGTATTCTCCTCTCCCAGACATGACTTCTGCTGCAGAGAGATCCCAGTGATGAAACATTGGTTAGCAGGGAACGAGTGGGTGCTCTTCCTCCTGTCTGCATGTCTATCACAGGATCCCTCTTCAGAATTGTAGGAAGACTAAAATTATGATATCCACAAAGGGCATTTTTTATTCATGTATATATATACCTACTTGTCATAATCTCAAATAGAGAAAGATTACATTCAAGTACATGATTCTTCAGAAATAGTGGTCACACAATTTGGAAACTTGTAAGAGACCTGCGGGTGTAAAGTTTTTCTAAGTTTCATAAAATCTAATGAGTTTTGAAGAAAAGTAAAATAGCCTTTCTTACTTAATACTGTAACTATTAAAACAACAAGCCCATAGGAGAGATAACCTGAAGCTTTTTGGACAAAATACTTTTTCTTTCCTTAAAAAACTTTATTGAATTTATTGGGGTGAGATTCATTAATAAAATTATATAGGTTTCAATTGTAAAATACTATAATACATCATCTGTATATTATTGTATTTTGTGGTCACTACCCCAAGTCAAATCTCCTTCCATCACTATTTATCTCCCCTTTGCTCTCTTCCACTTCCCTCCACCCACTTTCTGCCTGATAATCACCATGCTCTTGTCTGTGTCTATGAGTTTTTGTTGTTGTTGTTTTGCCTTAATCCCTTTACCTTTTTTACCCAGACCTGCAACCCTCTCCCCTCTGATAGCTGTCAGTGTTTCTTCTATGAGCCTGTTTCTGTTTTGTTTGCTAGTTAATTTTCTGTAATAGATTCTACATATAAATGAAATCATATGGTATTTGTCTTCCTCTGATTGGCCTATTTCATTTATCATAATATTCATGAGGTCCACCAATGCTGTCACAAAAGGTTAAGATATACTTTTTAAAAGTTTTAAATTTTATTTATTTATTTTTAAGTTTACAACTCAGTTTACTTCATTGGCAGACCTCAGGGTTATCTCATGACTATAACAGTTACTACTAAGATATTTCAGTTAATGTCAAATTGCTTTCACTCTGTCACTGAAATGACCTAGAAAATTTCCTGTGAAAGTAGATACTATAAAATAACATTCCCATGTTATCTGTTTTCATCTTGAAACTAGATAAAATATCAACATAGTATAAATAAACATATAATAAAACTACAAAGTTTATGAATGATTCTAAGGAATACTGTTACTGCTTTTATTATTATTTACCTGAACACTAGTTAAATAGATTGAATCCATGGTTTTTAAGATTTTAAATGGAATATAACTTCATTTAGATGATTATTTTAGTAAAACTTTTATTTCATCTTGTGGTAATGTATGTCCTATGCCACTTCATCACTTCGCTTGGAGAAGACTAACTTATTTTAATGAAAAGATATGTATATTTTTATTATATTGATGATTTTTAAAATACAATTCATTTAATTTTGATATATTTCTGCATCATCTTAAATGATTATTTGTTAAAAAGTTAATCATATTTCTATTCTTGTTTAAATGAGAGAAATAATGTAACAAGGAAAATGCTAATATTTAAGTTGCTTATTAAGTTGCTGAGAAAATTATTTTTTTCATGTTTATCTATGAGGTTGGTTTCAGTATATTTTCCATTTAATAATTGTAATTCTGTCATAATGAAAAAGAATAAAATTGTTGTTACCCTATTTAATGTAAGTCTAATGATCAAGGATATTTCTGGACACCCAGATTGCCAAGCTGAATTAAATATTAATATTTTCTTTGTGAAAGATATTGAAAAAAATGAAGAGGAGAAATACCTACTTAAGGTTTAGCTCAACTTCCTATAGAGTTAAAGGGGAGTAAGGAGGAAACACTAATAATATTTCAAGCTATTTCCATTTTCCTTCCTCTTAAGACCTATTTTGAGGTTACTTGTCATACACTTAATCTTTGGACCAATGTCTGCTTTTATATCTGTTGTTAGTGATTCTCCAGATACAGATACATTTTCAAAATAATTGTAATATTTGCAGAAGAAACAAGCACTACTTCAGATTATATACTTCAGTATCATTCTTCTTGGACAATTAATTTATTTTTTAGTAACCTTTTCTTTTAACTTCTACTTCTGTCTTATAGGTCATGATAGCACTACTAATGAAGTGTTTTTACTTGGCAAATAAATTAGCTGCAACTCCTATTAGACAAAGTTGCAGTCCACTGGATTTCAAATGAGCTTCACAGGGTAGTGTGGGGAAATATTGGAAATACCCACACAGTTGTATACTGACTGGATTGTTGGCACTTGGAACAAACATGTTCACTATCCTTGCTATTTCACCTGTACACTGATTCCTGCCACCAGCACTGCCCCCTATGAGGTACAGCCAAGACTCCTGGCCCTGGAAGTCAAACCTGCCTGCCAACCTAACCTATGAAACTTTTCTGCCATATTGCCTTTCATCCCACCAAATCCCCAAGAAGGAGAACCTTTCAGTACCCATATGTTATTTTTACCTCATTAATGTCTCTGATACCTTTTTTTCTTTGCTTACAGACATTTGCTTGTGAGCATCAGATTCTTTCTCAAGTTATCCTTCTACATGGTCACCTTATTCTCCCATGCATCCTTGATTTTCTTTCTCTCTCATCATGCCTGTAACATGGTTCTCTGTTTCCCTATGACCTTCACCCCTAACCCCAATTCATAATTAGTTTTTGCCACTGGATATTTTCAAGTTAATCACTCACCTTCATATATATCTTTGTAATGGTCACTTTAGAAATCTGTTCTTTTCCATGCCAGCAGCAATGCTTCCTATCCAGTTGTTATAATTAAAGGATTGGTTTCCTAAGTTTTCATGTCAGATTAGAGCTGTTATTTGTTGTTTTTCAACTTATGCGCACCTGAAGATTTACTAAGCAAGTTCTTTAAGGTCTTCAATTAACAATGCTTTCAACATGCAACAGGCTATGAAAGCTGTTGTGGTGATTATTGAAAATCCAGTATATCAAAATTTTGACTAACATTAAATTTTTAAAGAAACTTTGCTTTAATTAGTTGAGGTTCAGTTAGTTACGAGTGAAATAATAGTGTCTCTTATCTCAGACATTTAAAAATATTACTAAATCCTAAAATACATTTATTATTTCATAAATATTTTCCTTGTAAATGTGCTTCATTTTCTGTTTCCTGCATTGCTGCCAGTACATGCCACTTACAAAGTATTAGAAGATGCATGGTGGGAAATACCATGTAAACCAAATCCTTCCAGGCTGGGATTTCACATTTTTAAGTAAGTAATGAGGAACTATCATTGCTTTACCAAATACTAGAAGAGAATCAACCCAAATGAAAGATTCTTCTTTATCTAAATCCAATCCTCTGAATTTCTGCAATGAAAGGAAGGTGGGAGTGCTGGCTTCTTGCACTTCCAATACTTTCAGATTTCCAGCATTATAGCTCTGTGTTCTAGTTGTTTTGGACTTGCCAAGATGTTCAAGTGTGCATGTGAACCTCCATGGAAATAACCCCAACACATAGCTGCACATGATTTAAGCAAATTATATTCTTCTTAAATCAAAAGTCAATGAGAATGCACATTGAGAATATATGTAATGATTTCATTTTATCACTTAATGTTTGGGGATTATAAAACAGAAACACAAATGATCTGCCAATGCTAAGCCTAGAATACCATATATTATAAAATTGACAATTGGACTCTGCCATAGTGCAAAGAATTAAAAAAAATTGTGACTCAATTATTCTGTAAGAGAGGAGAACTGTGAAATGTGTTAAATAAGAGGCTTGGAGCCTATAAATAAGTGGTTATAATGATAAATGGATTTAAATATATGTCCTTTACTTACCAGAGCTTCAAAGCAAAAAGGTTTCAGTGGAACATGACGTTCCCATGCAAAGTCTTCAAGCAAATTTCAAGGACTGATGCTTTTTAGTGAGGTCGAAAGTGCAGTGAACACACCTTGGTAGAGTGAGTCTATATATAGGTGACATAACATCAAAAATCACTGATAACACTAGGCTTGTCATGTATCTAGTCAACCTAGTTTAGTAAATGTGTGAATATAAGCAAGGCAGAGATCTTTCTATGACTTGTTTGTCATAATTTTAAGAACATTTTAATATTTTTAATTTAAGTCCTAATACTGTCATAATAGATTTTGAAGACATGCAAAATTACATTCATAGTTGAAAAGGCTTATATCTTTGAAACTAACTCTATCCCTTTACATTCACTTAATATAAATTATTTTCTTGCTGTCCATGGCAGCCCTTTATAATAGGACACTATATTTTAATTTTAAAAGTCTCGTATTAGGGTCCTTTCTTTTTCATAATAATTTCAAAATTATAGATAACTGAAATCATTTGTTTTATTTGTTATGTCTGATGTTTTTATTGTAAATCCCATAGATTTTGAGAGAGCTCTTTTTTAATATGAAATTACTGCCTCTCAATATACTTTTCTTCCCTTCTCCAAGACATTATTCATTTGCTCTGTTAGAAAAACTTCCACTCATTGGTCATAGATTGGGACAAAGATCACATTTGCTGATCTTCCTGAAATCAATTCAGTCATTATTTCTTCCATACTCTCTTATAGCTAGATACATAATCCCCTTGTTCATTATATTTTATAATGCATTTGCAATGCCATATCCTCCTGTAATTAAAGTTGAACTACTCAAGTTTACTGTATATTATTCAACTTTGTGCATAGTCTCACATCATAATTAACTGAAGCTAAGTCCCCAAACTTACTCATTTGGAATTTAACAAGCAGTGCTGGAGCATGTGCAAATGTGCCCTGAGTGAGTGCAGATGGGGAATATTGCTCTCCTTTTCTTCTCTTAAGATTGGCTCTGTGAACTCTCATAATATACCTGCACAGGACATATAATTCACTGTGTACAATATATGTACCAATATGAAACTATGATATACATTGGTTCCTAAATGCAAGCTGCCTGGTGCACAATGAGGAGAGAGGAAGGATGACTGGTTTTTAGTGTGGAGGAAAAACTGGCCCTACTGAAAATATATGAAAATATTATATTAATTTCCAAAAATATTATAACCCTAAGAAATACTTAAGAATAATTTTGACTAAATGTAATTTCTGCCTTACTTGCTAATTTTAGAGTCTGATCACCCCGATGCCTGTTTTAACTTTGTATACCCAGCATATTGCAGATGTATAACGCATATTTGTTGTTGAAAGCCTCAATTATATGTATGTCTCCATGTAGATGAATAGCAATTAGGATGACCATTTGTTTTCGTTTTTACAGGACAGTTCTGGTTCAGACAAGCTGTTCTAGAATAACATTAATAGTGCCCTCTTTAAAGCTTACATTTTTCCGAATTGGAGGATTCATTATATGGTCACCCTAAGTATAATTATATTTAAAGTTGTTTTGTAATTAAGTATTGACAAGCATGATGCAGTGGAAATAATGCTTCAGTCAAAATAATAAACTATGAGGAGGCTTGCTTAGTGACACTTGTCGCAGTTCAGACACAATGGTCATGATGTGCCTATTTGACTTCTGTTTTCTTCCTCTCAACTCTCTCCTTTCCTTACATGGTATAGATATGAACACCTTTTTACACTCAAATGATTCTCTTTTACAGCTCTTTTCCTTTCACAGAGTATTTTCAATATCTCCTATGCAATCATCCAATAGCAATTACCCTTTGGCTTCCTGAACATGCTCTGATATTTATTCACCTACCCAGTTATCTGGGTCTGAATTTTGACCTACTGAATTTATCAGCATTCCTGCCCTGTGGGGTTCTGTCTGGAGGTGCATCTTTATTTCTCCAGTTACCACTTGTAAGACAAATATTTCACAGGAAATAACACTGACAGGTGAAGGTCAACCTTATAAAAAGAATTTCTAACGTGCTGATAAGGAAGAAAAGAGGAAGACCCATGTGTTATTAAGATAAAGAGAGTAGAGAAAGAGAGAAGAGACCCAAAGATGAAAGGAGGATGCCATATCAACCATGGATGCCTGTTTTCTGAGAGCAGAGAGGAATATTGGGAAGACAGAAGAAATTTAGCACCCATCAGAGTTTAATTTTTTTTCTTCAATCACTTAGCATCCAAGGTTCCTCAAAAAAGTTTAGATATTAGCCTAAAACTACATGATAAAAGCAATGTGAGGTCTCTCTAGAAAAAAGTGCAATCATTGTTAATGTAATAAGAACGTTTTGTGAAACATTGATGTAACTTGGCAGCCAAGGAGAGTAGACTGGAATGTGCATGTGTGAACAATGATGACTTCACTGTACTAATTAGGGGGGCAGTAGACATCCCTGAGTGCACATGTGTACTATGTGACCATCACATTCAAAGTGACTGAGCAAGTAGAGCAACGAGTCTGAATCAAATTTTGCATTAATGTTGAACATCTCCCCACAGAAACTATTCAGATGATTCAGAAGGTCACAGCTATGGGCAACTGGTGATTGGCAACTTCATCATGACAATGTGCCTGCTCATGCATCACATCTTGTGCAGAGTTTTTGGCGAAACATCAAATCACCCAGGTGACTTGGCTCCCCTACAGCCTAGGCTTGGTGCCCTGTGACTTCTGGATTTCCCCAAAACTAAAATCACCTTTGAAAGGAAAGAAATTTCAGGCCATTGATGGGATTCAGGAAAATACAATGGGGCAACCGATGGTAATGAGAGAACTGTGTGAGGTCCCAAGGTGCCTACTCTGAAGGAGTCTGGGGTGTTATTGTTCTATGTAAAATGTTTCTTGTATCTTGTGTCTTCAATAAATCTCTATTTTTCATATTACATAGCTGGATACCTTCTGGACAGACCTTGTATACCATAAGCAGACATATATCCAAAAAACTTGAAATATTTAAACATTGATATATACTTAATTACATGTATACTTAATTATATTCTTTACAGTAATCACATGGTTTACCTAAATGAGTACATAAATATCCTTTTCACATGCCAAAAAGCACATTTCTGGAGGCTCTGTAGAAAAGGTGGGAGGGATGAAGGAGAACTGGAAGACACAGAAATTCTTGCATTTGTGACTCAGGAGCCCTCAGATGATAAACACATCCACTAGTCCAACAGAAAGACCGAGGCATGATTTAGAGAAAGAATTGATAAAAATTACAGCTCATATTCTGCATAGGAAGAGTCATGAGAACCAGGCCTCCCTGAAAGTGCTATAGAGTCACTGTTGACTTCTCAGCTACTAATTCTAGAGACAGCCTTCACTGCTCCAATGCTCAGTAAATACTGGCTACCATCTTCTGTCTCTGAACATTTGACTTAGGTTTCATGACTTCATGGGAAGACGCTCAATTTGTTTGCATTTAACATGATAGGATTTTGTATTAGGCTTGAGAACAAAGAGTATGTACTCTTTATAGCAAGTTATGTCCAAAAACAAATATATTAGCTAACATCTCCTTTAACATGGACTAACTCATAAGTCTTTGACTGGGAAAGAGTTTAGATTCTATAAAAGCAATCATATGGATCTTCGATTTCTTGAAACTTGTATAATAGTATATGAATGGTATTATCTAATTCATTTCAATCAGTGACCTATTGTGGTATTTCCTGGTAAACCACTGTCCCCATATGCCATGCTCACAGTGTATTCTAAGTGGACAACATCATGTAAAGGTTCCAAATAATAAAATAAGCAATGTAAATCCTTTTGTTATCAGTCCCTATTGCATGTGCCACATAAGATTATTTTTCAAAATCAAAGGATAACTATTACAATGACAAAGATACCCATTTGTATCCCAAATACCAATAAGAAGCATTCTCCTTGCAAATTATATGGACTTCCCTGATTTCATAGTATCCATACTGGAAAATATAAATTAATCTATTATATTTCCCAAGGATGATTTCTGCTTAATCCCCACTCTTGAAGTCATAAACAGCCCCACACTTGAAAGGATAAACTTCTTATTATAAGGAGATCTAGATGATAAATGCCCTGAAAATACCATTTTTGTATGAATCCATCCTTTCTCTAAAGATAACAATGTTGAAACTACTAAACTATGTTGAGAATATTTATTAAAACATAAAAACAAATATTCTTGATTGTCTCTGGATATAGACAGGTTTGAAAATTAAGGTTATGGTAATAGAATGTATAAGCCATTTTTAGAGAAACATGCTCTGTTGTATATATGTAATTATCTCTGTTTTATCTAGTTGCTACTATGAATGAAAGATTTAAATGCAGGTGGAAATTTCTTTGACTTAAGTCCATGATTTTTTCAGTATTATAGCAGTAATATCCTTCTGTGCATCTTTTGATTATCAATTAGTAGATGTGTATCTTGTAAATCAAGCTTACATAATGGACTTGCTAACATTACTAGAAAATATATTATTATATTAGTAGATAGGAGAGTTATTGCATATCACTTAAAAGACATTTATAAATATTTTTAAATAGTGAGGGAAATAAAATAATTGACACTTAAAATACTTAATATCTGAAGTAATGAGAAGTAAAGAGAAGTCTTCAAGTAATAAAATAAGCTATAAGAAATTGGAAATTGCTTCTCCATAAATGACCTATATAAAATGACCACATCAATTTTTGTTAATTGATGAGGAGAATAGACTAGAGGAACTGCAAATTATTTCTCAACTTAAAACATTAAAATCTGCCCCAGCTGGTATAACTCAGTGGATTGAGTGTTGGCCTGCGAACCAAAGGGTCACCAGTTCGATTCCCCAGTCAGGGCACATGCTTGGGTTCCGGGCCAGGTCCCCAGTAGGGGGTGTGCAAGAGGCAACAACACATTGACGTTTCCCTCTCTTTCTCCCTCCTTTCCCCTCTGTCTAAATATAAATAAAATCTTTTAAAAATTTATTTAAAAATCATTAAAATCCCTTTTTAAGTAGATATAGTCAATATATTTTCTCTAAGTGGATATGACATACCAGCAGGTATCCATTTTACTTTGAAATTAATTGAATTGTTATTTACATTTCAGGACAAATTTTTCTCCCATTTTCCAAGAAGAAAGTGAGGCTTGGTTTTCCTTCAATAATATTTTCATTGAACATTGTATCACAAGTATTTATTAAACTACCAGTGTTAATGGCACACAAAAAAGGTATCAGTTCTTATTCCTGAGTAGAATTGACTTTATTTTCTCTTCCTACTGTCCACAAGAATAGATTCTCATCTAAAATCTTTAGACAAAAGCATATCTAGAGTGAAGAAGGACCATATACTGGGTTTTCCGACCTTAGGAGAAACATTACATTTTATTCACTTTGAGTCTGAATACATGGAGTGATATTCTAAATCATGTGTTATAGTCCAGGGCTTTTTTTAATATTTCATAAACTATAATTTGCTTTAAACAGTACAAAAAAAAAGTAATTGGGAATGTACGGGAGAAAAAAAAAACCTTGCTGAAGTTTTATATCCAAATTATGTTTTTTGAGACTACCCTGAGCTCATCTTTTGCTTTTTGTGGACTTTCTTAAGCTGGTGTTACTGACAGTTGAATTTTACTTTAATTTTAACTTTTTTCCATAATTTTATCTTTCTCTTTATTTCTAAATATCTTCTTCACATGCTGAGTTTTTTTTTTCTTTATAGTACAAAAATCAAGGCTCTTCTCTTATATCACATTTGTATATGGGCTACAAATTAAATTTCACAATGTATTACATGGACCATTATTGGTAGAATGAACCAAAAAGAACCTACTTTTTTATTTAATTTAAAGTTTATAAAGTATTTAAAATACTATATTTAAAAATGTAGGATTCATTGGATTATGCATAGTGCAGATAAATTGAAAAGTGTTAAAGTTTTCAAATTCTGTTTATTAATAAATATATACCATTATTAATATTATATCTTTTGTGTTAATCTAAAGGACTGGACTTCAGCCTTGGCTGCACCTTGAGCAAGTTTTAAAATACAATGATACCTTCCTGCATTGCCTGAGAATATGATATAATTGGCCTGGGAAGGGATATGGTCATTTGCATTGATAATTTGCAAAGTTCCCTAGATAATTCTAATAGATACAATGGGTTTCATCTTGTATGGCTCTAACAGACAAGTCCAAAAAAAGAAATTTTCTTTGAAAACCATTGGAAAATGTTGTTTGTTAACTCTCAGAATTTTTCCTGGGGATTCATTAACAACTTTATCATATTTGGGGAGTGTTAATTAGATAAATATCATTTGCACTAGTTGCTGCTTCACCTGAAAAATTGATTTTTCTGAGTTGGGCAATTAGCTTCAGCTCATGTTTTGTCAGTGTGTATTTACGTGAAAGCTTCATTTTTGGTCTATTTTGCATGACACTACCACTTCTTACCTATTTACTTTAGATCCTTGTAAGAGCATAGGGCGAGAAGTACATTCACCTCAAGGAGATCCTTTGAAGGTTATATGATTGCCACGCAACTAAAATTATTTGCATAAGCATTCATTAGTTACACCACTGTTTCTCTTTCAACTATAAACTTTAAGCTCCAAATAGTGATTTCCGTGCAAAATTTGGCTTCAGGGTTTAGGATGAATCACTGTATCTGGAAAAAAATCTTTGTCAAGGAAGATGCAGAGCACCCAAGAGGCAACCAGGTGTCACCAGCGAGGCCTCTGGCTCCAGGTATCCCTGCTTGGAGAAGTAGAACATCCTTTAACAAAACTTCTGAGACCAAAGAGAAGCTACAGGGTCATGAATATGTATATATATATAGAACAGAGTTAGGATTAAGTTTGAAGTTTGCATGAGGGACAATTAGAATATATGAAGTTTATCCAGAAGGTATCCAGCTATGTAATATGAAAAATAGAGAACTTTACTGAAGAAGATACAAGATACAAGAAACATTATATGTAACACAATAATGCAGCCATTCCCTTCAAAGGAGGCATCTTGGGACCTAACACAGTTCTCCCAATTGCCATCAGCTGCCCTATCATATTTTCCTGAATCTCATCAACAGTCTGAAATTTCTTCCCTTTCAAAGGTGATTTTAGATTTGGGAGAATCCAAAAGTTGCAGACCACCAAATCTGGGCTATAGTGGGGCCAAGTCACCTGGGTGATTTGATGTTTTGCCAAAAAACTCTGCACAAGACGTGATGCGTTGTCATGATGAAGCTGCCGATCACCAGTTGCCCGTGGTTGTGGCATTTGGAATCATCCGAATAGTTTCCATGGGGGGATGTTCAAGCTCAACACAAAATTTGATGCTGATCTGTTGCTCTACTCGCTCAGTCACTTTGAATGTGATGGCCACACAGCACACAGAACTCAAAGGTGTCTACTGCCCCACTGACTAGTACAGAGAAGCACCATTGTTCACACATGTGCATTCCTATCCACTCTCTTTGGCTACCAGATTACATCAACGTCTGGGCACAGACTGGTCTCGTTATATTAACAATGGTTGGACTTTCTCCGGACAGACCTTGTATTTCAAAATATATTGGGATAATTACGTAAAAAAATTAAATTTTCCTTTAAAATACATGTTTAAGTACTAATTCTGAGTTAATCTATGAGAAAAAAATACAAAAATATTGATTTGGCCTTCTTCCTGACACTCTGATTTATTTGCTTTGGGTTCAGCCTGGGCATTGGGATTTTTAAAAGCATCCCAGAAAATTCCCAAATACAGCAAAATTTGGAAGAGTGTAGTTTTGATTTTAAGAAACATTTCATATGATACATGCATATGCTAAGTTCGATAATCATTAGTTTTACTATGTGATATTTTCTTTCAAACAATTTTGACTCTATTATTAGATTATTTTGTCCTTGCTTCCATGATTTGTGTTTTATGTGTAAATATGTATGGTACTGTTTTTTATTTATTTAATTGTTATCTGTGTTTATTCAGTATGTATAAGTGCATTCATAAATTAAGCATTCTTTTTTCCACTGACTTCTCCATTTGGATTATAGTAGTGTGAAAGAACAGAAGTGTGCTGTAATTTTACACATGCTACTAAACAATTTCACTGTGTTTAATCAATTACTGAGGTATAGGTGTAAGATTCTTAAACTCTGTCTCAGAAAATTTAAGTTAAAGCCTAAAGCCTAAAGCCTAACAATTACTCTCTAGCTAGGTTTCTCAATTGAACTTTCTTCATGTATGAAACAGTAGTTTTTAATATCTATGTCTTACGGTTTTGATTTAGATAGGCCAATAATACTTGCTATTACTCTATATTTGTGATGGAAATCAAGAGAATGATTTTATGTAAATCCTTGACCCAGCATTAGGAATTTTGTATTTTCTTCCATTATCTTGTTTTATGTGTGTGTGGGTGGGAGACAGTGTTGTTTGTTTGTTTTGGTGAGTGAGGGAATTTTAAAAATTCTTTGTCCACTTTTCTGCAAATTAGGTCATTTGAGTGTTGCAGTTGGGAAAATTCAGAGCAGAATATTTTAAAAGCCACAATCTTTTCAAACAATTCCTATCAAAATACAGGATCAGGCACAAATAATGCCCTTTTTTATTATAAACTCTTTTATTACAAAATCGTAAGCATGTAATCCTGTAACATAACAATATCACACTCAAGCACACCATATGACATTTTAGATGAAATGTTCAAATTCAAACTATAAATTATTATACCCATATTATTACCCTACCAACCACACTCAAGCAAGCCTTGCTCCTGCCAGACCCTGTAAATATTTCATTAAAAATAAATATTTAGTTAAGTGGGATAGTTTGTATTGTGTGTATTTTATATAATATTACTGTTCATATTTCCATTTTAAATATATAATGAAATAACCTGGTGTTCCTTTAAAATATGGTAAAGAGCTATACTACTTTCTTTCTTAGAGAACATTGGCAGGCTATAGCTGAACATTTTGCTACAAACTTTTCTAAAATGTAAGGATGACACATGTTTGGGACCTAAGTGATTTTACTGGTCTCAGCTGGCAATAAATGGGGAATAATCCCCATTTATTAACAAAAGAAGCTGAATATATAGATTTATCATAAACTGAGTAATTAGATCTCTAATTAACTTTGGTAGTTTACAGTGTACTCATAGTGATCTGTATTGATTTTCACTTCATTTTTTAAAAAATATGAACTGTTAATTTTTATTGATAAAAATGTGACCTCAGATGTTTTGTCATATCATAAAGAAATTGACAAAATACCAAAATAAGCTTAGTTGGTGTTTTATGGATTCTTCTGGTATAAATATGACATTATTTTGTTGTAAAGCATGTAAAAGTTCATATAGTTCTCATAAATGCAACCTGTCAGTATTTTACATAAAAGCTATTTGATACACCTGAATTATTCAATCAAAATAGAATGAGATGACCAAGTACTGGTCAGAGAAGTTTAAACTTAGTTGATAATTAAGATTGAGTTAAGATCATGAATAAACATTGTACATGGGCAACAATAAATGTCCACAGGATTTTCAGAATATGTTTTATTGTCTCAGTATGTACACTTAGCATGACTGGTCCCTCACTCCAGGCCCCCAAGCAATAAGAATGTGAAATACACAGTCAGTCAAAAATAGGACTGGGTGTCTTGAGAATAGCCTGCATTAAGATGGGGGGGTTAAGTATTTTGATCAGTGGAGCATGATTAAAATTCATCCCTTGCCATCCTAAATGACTAATTAGGCAACACTCTTTTAAATACAGTTTTTAAAAACATTCCATTAACTGTATACCACAAATAAAGAAAAAATATTAAAACTTTGAGATACATTCTATGTCATAGGAAATTAAGCAAGTCAAATAGGTTCTTGCCCCTTTTATTGAGTCAACACGAATGAAACATATTTTTTTTTTGAAAATCAGCATGTATAATTTGTATTCTCAAATCCAACTTTAAACAGAGAAATTTATTTCCTCATTCATTCACTTCAGCAAGTAGATCATTTATATTTTATTTTTTTATATAATTACTATGTGCCACACATTGTCCTTCATGTTGAAGGTATAATAGTGATGAAAATAGGCATACACCATTGTCCTGTGACTCTTAGGTGCCAGTGTAAAGTGTTATATGTGCATAGAGGGAGGGGGAGAGACACCAAACCAAAGGAACATTTGAATTGAAGTAATAAAGCTTATCACCAAGGCAGCTGGTTCATGACATGCTGGAAGAATGTTGTACATTTTCTTCTTTCATAGTCTTTGTCTAATTCCATCTTATTTTTATAAGCTTGGAAAACTTTATCACGTCTCTATATAGTCATATTTGATTTTGCAATGCTTTATGATTCTCTTGGATTCAAAAAGTTTGTTGTCTAAATTGACCAGGCTGGGTTAATTTAGAAGTAGTTTCTCTACCATTGAGGATTTTGAAAAGACCAAATAAATCACACACATGCAAACACACGTCACTAAGAAGGTTGAATAAAAGCAACACTATTCATTTATCTTCAGAAAGATTTATTGCCAAATCACAATGTATCAGTCTAAAAGGCAAATTTGAAGCTATCTTATTTTGAAATAACAAAATAAGCTGGATATATAGATTTATCATAAATGACTTAAAGTGCAGCACTTTGACATAATTAAAATTTTTTTCTCTTGCTTCCAAATGTATATTTTCCATTATTGTTAAACTTCCATTCTCCTTGTGGAACCAGCAACCAGCATTTGCTGTCTAGTGCATGTGTAGCTCATAAATATGAGTACTATTTACAGGAATATTATATATATACTTTGGCTTGACCAAGAATAGCAAGAAAGTTGTGGTACCAGGATATCTTACTGAGTATATTTAGGTCCCTAACACATTCCTAATTCTTATAGATATTTGTGACTTGTCACTATTGACATCTAGGAAATTCTGAGTAACTAACTGCCTTCTACAATAATTTCTAGTTCTCTTTTGTCTTGTTCTGTTGAGAATGGAGATTCAAAAGTGCTCAGTTCTTTCCCCAGATCTTTCTTTGAAGTCCTATTTCATGATGAATGATACTCAGTAACCTTATTTTGATGTTGAAAATAACACACTACCTACAATTTCGTACACTTAAGAGGGTAGTTGGAAAAATCTTTTTACTTTATTTAATGAATTGATGCTGAATTAATGAAAAACCTGTATTTATTTTTTCAGGTAGTGCCTACTTATAGTCATAGCTCTCCACATATTTACCAGCTCTTTAGTTATTGTGTGATTTTTAATGTTTCATTTTGTTTGTAAAAGGAGACATTTTTAAGGTACCACAGTCTCAAATGTTTAGATTATAAAAATGTTTTGATGCAATGCAAATATGGAAATTATCCAGAGGTCAACACTATGATATGATAAAAAACCATTGCTAACTAGTACGGGTGAATTTGCAAAATCGGTGTGTATCAAATCAAAATGTGCTACCTAGAGATCAAAATTTGCTAGGAAGACTTTCACACTTCAGTTCCAGTTCCACATTTTATATCTTTCAATCTGTGTGTCATACTCTCACTTAGAGGTAATTGTTTGATCACTAGGGGGGATATATTATTGGTTTGATAAATTAGCTGTGGTGTTCTCTTTTGAATAAGTATGAATTAGGACTGTGATTTGTTTGAGAGAACATTCTATTAAATTTCTTGGATTTATATCAAGATATAACAAAGTGCACTCTCCAGCCTAGGAGGTTTGCTACTTCTGCATTTACCCTAAGTTTAGTTACTCAAGTCTGCAATTAAGTAACAATACCGAGCAACAGAGTTTGAATTTTAATGGCAATTGGCAAGATACTGAATTGTAATTAAACCAGTGGTACTGATGAATTCCTTACAGATTTAAACAGTGTGTAGACTAGCCAACTTAAAGCAAATAGTCTACAATTTCTTCTACTAATAATATGTATATAGATGCATGTATTACATATTATTATGTAGTATACACAGTCATGTGCCACATAACATTTTGGTCAAGGATGGCCCTATGTCATATGGTGGTGGTCCTATAAGATTATAATGGATCTGCAGAATTTATATCACCTAGTGATCTTGTAATATCATAGTGTAATGCATTACTCACATGACTATGGTGAACAAACCTTCTGAACTACTAGTCACATAAAACTAGCGCATACAATTACAGTAGTAGGCTATACCATTAGGTTTGTGTAAGTATGCTGTCTGATGTTCAAATAATGATGAAATTGCCTAATGAAACACTTCTCAGAACAACATATGCCTAGTCTTAAGTGGCACATGACTATGTTTTTATATATATATATATATAATTTATATATATTATATAAATAATTATATATAATTTTATATGGATACATATTTAGCAATATTTATATATAGTTCTTTTAAAAATGCAAGCATCTTATATCTTTGAACAACTTGCAAGAGACTGTCTTATAGACCAAATATTTTTTTTCTGAAGGACAAGAACCCTACTCCCTCATCTCTGTACCCTCAGGCATTCAATAGTTTATGACTGTAGTAACCATTCAATTAATACAGTTGATAATGTTTCTTAAATGGGAATCCTGTTTCTTTTCCCTCACAAATTAAAAAGGAAAGTACATATAAAATAGTAGTGGACTTGCTAAATATATATCTTTTTTAGACATTACCACAAAAATGCTTCCATTCTGAAAAGTATTTTTGTATGAAAATAGTTTAGAATCATGAATACTTAAACTTTAGAAACAAGTAAGTTTTTAATGTCATGCCTATTCTGGAAGGTATAAGGAAAGGGTCTGTGTACTGTGCGGAAGGATTCTACTTCCTGCCCACGCTGGCTTGACACAGCCATCTTAATGGAGAGCAAGGTTTGGAAAACAATCTGTTTTGGGTTACTAGGCTAGATTCCTAGTAACAGGTGTTTTCCTGGTCTGTAATCCAATTCTGGCAGTAGTGCCAATGAGATTAGGCAAAGTAATCATTTACTTACTTACACAGAATTGACCAGAATTTGTGAAAACCATAGGGGAACAGTGACAGAAATTCTTTATGAGAATATAGAATAACTTTTATGAGTAACTCCAATATTTATTCTTTATCTTAATTTTGTGATATAAACTCATCTTATACCCTTCCTACAACATTCCCTCAGGAACTCCTGTGGCACCATAAATTTTACTCTTCATTTAAAAGGTACATGCAATTTTTCTCTCCATAGTGTCATTATCATGGAGAAGTAGTCCCATTTCTAAGGCACACAATAGTAAGGGGGGTGGCATAATTTCAGTCTCAGCTGCCATCTAAGTCTACTTGGTTCTACTCTGCTCTTCAGTTGTCTCAATTTTTCTGGTTTAAAAAAAATGCCAAGCATTCTGTAGCTCATTCTGCTTTTTATTCTTGTTTTATCTCTTTCTCTACAAAATCTAGCTGGTCTGAAATATTTCTTGAGAAATTACTAACTCAACCCTTTTATTACTAGATTTAGTGACTTTCCTTCCCTGGGAACTTCTAAATTCCCCATCTGATCAATACTACCTGTATTAGTTTCTTGTGGCTGCTGTAACAAATTACCATAAATCTGTGGGCTTAAAACAACATTTATTCTCTCACAGTTTTGGAGGCTGTAAGTGCAGTATAAGTTTCAGTGAGCCAAAATCAGGGTATTTTCAGGACCGTACTCTGTTTAGAGGATTCAGAGAAGAATTTGTTTTTCCTTGCCTCCTCTGATTTTGTGTAGTTGCCAGCCTCTCTGTAGGTCCATCAGTTCAATTTTTGCCTTGTTGGTTACATTGCTTCCTCTTCTTCTGTGTGTATCATGTCTCCTGTTGCCTGTCTTTTATAGGAGACATATACTGGAACACAGATCTTACCCAGGTGATACAGGATAATATCCTCATGTCAAGATCCTTAACTTAATTGCATCTGCAAGGTCTCTTTTCTCCTTATAAAGTGATATATACAAATTTCAGAGGTTAGGACCTTATATCTGTGGTTCTTTGAGAGCTATTATACAGTTTACTGTATTGCCCAAACACTGTCACGTCCAACATTGGACAGTTTTTACCAAGCCTTCTCCAACAGCACAGGATTACTACCCATTGCTCCATAATCCCACAGATTTACCTCTAGCACAGACCAGTCAGTTTATCCGAGGTTAGCAGCAGAGTGTGTTGACAGTTACCTTTATTTGAATCCAGAAATTGATCTAACTTCGTAGCTCATTAACAGGTGAATTGAGGCAAATATATCAATACAGTAAACAAAGGCATGCTTATTAAATGAATAAATGAGTGAATGAACTCTCCAATCCAAAAAAATCTTGGGATACCAAAGCCATTTTATATGTCCTGAGAAATTCACTTTTCAGTGACCTAGGATGTCAGGTTCGGCTTAAACCTACAGAATCAACCTGTGTGTACATGGCAGTGTTCCTGAATCCAGGTTCTCCCTTTAATGATTCTAGGTTTTTTCAATAGGAAATATTCACAAAGTATCCTGTAGAATATGTGGTTAAATGAGTGACTATCCTATATCGCTGATAAAATTCAATAATAACTAACATATATAGCACTTATTATATATCTAGCTCTCTTTTAAATGCCTGACATACATCATCTCATTTAGTCCTCACAAAACCATATGAGATGGTGAGGTAGTCAGAATAATGCCTGCCCCCCAGAGGTCCACATTCTAACTTGCAAGGCCTTTGACTATGTTAACTTACATGGTGAAAGGGACTTAGAATGTGTGATGAAGGACCCTGAGATAAGATTATTTTAGATTATCTAGGTGGAATAAGCACAAGAATAATTAAAAATGGAAAAGATAAGCAGAAGAGGAGTTATGCAGTGTGATAAGATCTCAACCACCATCACTGGCTTTGAGGATGGAAGAAGGGGCCACAAGCCCAGGAGTGAAGAGGCTAGAAAAGACAATAAGAAGACTTCCTTATAGTCTCCAAAAGGTAAAACCAACTCAACAGCACCTTGATTTTAGTCAGCAAGGCCCTTACCAGACTTCTAAGCTGAAAAACTGCAAGATAAACTTGTACTTTATCAAACCTCCAAGCCCATGTCACAGTGATAATTAGAGATTAATACAGATGAAAAACTTTGCTCTGATTTTATAAATTAGGAAAATGAATCACAGAGAGGATAAGTGATTTGCCTATTGAAAGGCAAGTCACTAGGAAGTGGTCCAGGAGGGATTCAAACTAAGGTGGTCTGTTTCTAGAGATAATCTTTTTAACCACATATTAATTTGTCTTTTACACCATCTAAAACCAAAAACTGAATCCTCCTTCTGAATTTAGGCCTCCATGTCTCATGTTGGAAACACTTCCTGCAGCTTTAAAATTTGGACCCTCTAGGGCTCTGCATTTCTCAGGGTGCATGACAATTGATGGGATGTTATCTCTAGTTGGTATTGCTGACATAAAATCTCTGCTTCTCTCCCTCTTCTTCCCTTCATTATGGCAGCTTCTCTCTTAGTGCTGGCTTCTCCCAAGTTCCTAGATAACTACAAAAGCCTCTTCAAAATGATTATAATGATGATGATAATTATGTGGAAGAAAAATTAAATGGTGATACTATACTTTTATATAGCTAATTTTTGCTTCCCAGGTTTTAACTAGTTTTTTTTGTTTGGTTGGTTTTTTGTTTTGTTTTGTTTTGTTTTTGGTATTTCAGACACGACAACTCTGCAGTAATGAGGAATGGTCCTTATTATGTAAACTTTACATATAAGGGAAATAATGCTCGAGGAGATTCAGTAGTTTGCCCAAGATACCCCAGGAAGTAAGAGATGGAAATAAGGACCACCTGTTTTTTCATTCAGTGCCTCATGCTACAGTGAAAATGACAAAGGCTTCAAAATCCATAAACCTGATTTGATTCTAAGGCATAGTACTATTAGTACTTATTAGCTTAAAGATCATGGAAACATCACTTTGAGTCTAAATGTGCCTGCACAACAGAGATAATGTTCCACCTCATATATTTGTTATGAGGAATGAGTAGGATAGTGTCTTCAAAATTTGCATCATAGAGGGAGTTAACTAAATGTCAGATTTTTGGAATCCTATCTTTTAGAGGGTCATTTTATGATGGGGTTATTCGGCCAAAACAGTTTTTTCTGAAGCTCGTCCAAATCCCCCAAATCCTACTGTTTACTTCAACCTTGTGTCATCAGTTTCCCTAAAGAACATGTATTTTTTTTATGGTGCAGGAATTGGGCTTTAAGTAGGATAGATTCTTATTTGTTCCCAATACCTCCAGAACAATTGAAGAACAAAACACTGAAGAGTATTTGGCAATGCTGACTGGCTAATGTACTCTCAACTGGTACAAGAAATATAACTCACTGCCTTTTAAACCACTATTGAAGCTCTTCTTTTCAGGCTTTCATTGTTTGTAATTATGTAATTTTTATTCTCTCTTTTATTGCAATGAGCATTTCCTCATAATGTAAACACAGGAGAGCCCTATAATAACAGCTTATGATATTGAATAGTACTACTATTTCACACAGATTCCATTGAAGTTGATATCTCCCTGCTCCATGAAAAATACCCATTTTAAAGGTGTTTTCCCCACAAGGATGGATAATAAGCAGGCTGGCAAAAAACTAGCTGGTTCTTTTTTCAACTTATCTTATTCGTGCTTTCTCTAAAGATTTTTGGGTGGGAATAACATCATTCCTTGATTCTGCTTTTTTTCAACCTGGATGTTGATACTCACCTGTAGTCAGATGTGTCTCAGATCAGGGATAAATAACAAAAGTTTGAATTTGGAAATACCAGGGACACAGCATTGAAGATCAGAGCAGAGACCACAAATGATTTTCAATGACCTTGACTTAGCTTGCCATCAGGAGTTCATGCAGCCCAGTATGACAGTGGTAATGAGTTTCTAATGAGAAAATAGGAAAAGTGTGAGAGAACTAGGGTGGGGCTTCAGTTTTGGCTTTCTCATGCTGAGTGTGTGTATAAAAATAAATGCAACAAAAGCAAATCAGTAGAGATTTCTTTAAAATGCATTCCTTCTGTTTTAAAGTCAGAGATATTTTTATCTCAACCCAGCAAACATAATTGGAATAAAATTAGAGCATGTAAGGAATTGAATTAATCCATGGATTAAACTTATCCATTTGGGATAGCGTGATTATTATGGATCTAAAAATCAATGTTGACCATGTGGTTGTATAGAACCCAATGCACTGTGCTGCGTCCTAAGAATTCCAGATATCCTTTCAGTTCTCAATGTGGAAACTTCATGATAACATTGATTACCATGTAGACTCAGAAACAGTTATTATGAGGTAAACTATCTCTTACCCCTTGACAAAAAAAGTCTATTTTATTGTTAGAGTCTTTGAAGTCGCTTGAGGAATTGTTCAACAGTTAATAATTGACGTACAGTGGCAGAAACAACTACCAGGAATGAACCTACTAACTGTTGAGTGGCTTGCAGGATCCATTGAGGATATTCCATTCTCAATGAGCAGTTTCCAAGTAACTCTCAAAGAAATGATTTACTATACTGAGCTTGAATCAGCCTTGTAGAAGCAAAACTATTGGCATTTTGGACACAATGAGGTTTGCAAATTGACTTGCAGCAGGTAGTAGAGCTACTGCAATTGAAAATCACTCAATCATGACCTTTAGCCCTTTCAAATATATATATTTGAAAAGAGAGAGACAGAGAGGGAGTATATACACATATGTATGTTTTTATGTGTGTATATAGTATACAAGGTATAGATAATATATACACTATACTTAGTATATATGCTGTACACATACAATATAAAGTATGTATGTATAGTATTTGTTTTATGTAACATGATTATTTGCATGAGATATACTTGGGATGGGAGAATAAAGGAGCAGATTTCACAATAATTCAGACATGACACTGAAATCAGTATCTTGACATTCTATAGTTAGCATACGACAAGGCTACTTTTAGTAATTATCAAAATTTGCAGGTGATTTGCTTAAAGTCACCTATAATTATTCAGGTTAATGTTTCTAAGTAGTCAAAGGCATCTCATAATAATAAAGATCTATATTATCTTGATTCAACAGTGAAGCTAAAGTGAAACATTGTACCTTGGTCTTTCCTCAACTAAGAGGGCAGTAATTATTAATTTCATAATTATAGTTACCATAAATGATTTTAAACTCCTAAACAATATGAGTAATAAAAACCCTGAATTAAAATATACATTTTTATTGTTCAACTTAATTAATAAACTACACAAAAATAATTTGAATAATACATTTTAGTTTATACCTTCAAGGATAGTTTTCATACATCTCTTAAGAAGAGATTTACTCTTTCAGAGATTAAAAAAGCACTTATGAGAGAGTTTGTAGGGAACAAGTCTTTGGTGGCTATTAATAAGAATTCTACAATATATTTGAGATATACTGAAGTATATACACACACACATAAAATCACATTTAATTTGGAATGCCAAATTATTGGAACAGCTGGAGGTAGTCATAACATGTTATTATCCTTAATTAAGGTTGAATATATGTTACTATTTGTATTACAGTGGTAACTGTTTTGTCATCAATACCAAGCTATATGCATTTTAAATGAAAAGAAGGACATTTTATAGTGCTATACAAAACTTATTTTTAAAAGATGTTGTATACTATCTAAACATCCACACTCTAAAAGCTAACATTTGAAACTTAAAAACTCCTGTGTATTATTATATATTAATGAAAATTTAAAAATGCTGTCTCTTTAAAACACAGAGAATTTAAATTGCTTAGGAATATAAATTATTACTTTATTAAGAATATAAATTTTCCATTTAAGTATTTTATTTCTTCTAAGCAAAATTTACTATTTTAATAAGTGTTCATAAGTTAGGTTAGCCTTATACCTAAGACATCTTTAGGAGTTATTTCTATAAATACAGAAACAGTTGTTTTGTAAGCTAAATTGTTATGAAGCAATACATCTCAGGAAAGTATTACTTAATATTAACACATTAAAATCTCATAAACATGTTGCAAAAATATTTGAAGGAATGATTCAGTTACCCAAAATGTTCATACTTACTCTTAGATGAAGACTAAATTAAAATAATTTAAAATTATTAGTTACACCAATTATCAGACTTATCTGTCATTAAGTTATATATGTCATTTGAGTTAAGACTACCAACTAATACATTTTACTACATGAGGGAATGTGACATTCCTATTTATTTTAATTTTAATTTTAATTATTTGTTTGTTTGTTTGTTTGTTTATTTATGTTTAGACAGAGGGGAAGGGAGGGAGAAAGAGAGGGAGAGAAACATCAATGTGTGGTTGCCTGTCATGCACCCAGTACTGGGGACCTGGCCAGCAACCCAGGCATGTTCCTTGATGGGGAATCTAACTGGCAACAGTTTAGTTCACAGGCTGGCACTCAAACCACTGAGCCACTCCAGCCAGGGCTAACCTTTTCATTTTAAACTAATATAAGATGATTCTTTGTTCTTTCTTTCCACATATTATATTTTCCTTGAAAGTTTTTGAGAGCCTTGACTATGGGATACAGGAAGTTTGAGTTGAATTCACTTAAGTAAACATTAATTAATCAACAAAAACATGTAATTTAACTAGAGCTATTTTATTGGTTGTCTGTTTATGACCTGGCTGCTCAGAATTTGATTCATGTCAATATGGATATTTAGCAATAAGATGGGACAAATAAATCAAATAAGGTCCAGCCCAAGTAAGTTTCCATCGACTGTCCAGTATAAAACTTTACTGTCAGGTGTTTTTGTGTGTGAGGGGGAGAATTGGGTGATGAAAGAGTATTAAATTATTGGAACATTGATAGAACAGTAGAACGGAATGGTTAGAAAATGGATACAGGGTGGACAACAGTAGGTTTACCATTGTGAGTATGTGAAACACAGTTTATTCTTGTATTATTGTTTATTAAATATTGCATTATTTTCTACTCAATCAACTGTACATTTGCCTCACGCTGTACATCAAGGCTTGTATGTTTTACCTGGGAAAAAGAAAATGTCTTTAATTTTTAAATATATAATGTCTCTTCTACTTTATTTCAAAGGAAAGACATATTTAAATGATAGGTATGCTTTACAAAAATATATATGCATACACATATATGTATACATACTGGATTATAACTTGATAAACAAGATATGTCTTACAAATATGATAAAGGCATGAATTGAATGTCATAGCCTTAACAACCAATTTTCAGAGGACTCCTCATACTGCCTTTTAGGAATATATGTGATACAATTCTTACTTTTAGAATTTTATCTCTATTTTAGCAAATGTTCAACTCTTCTTATTCCTAGTGTGATTGATTTCTTGAACAGCACTGTCTCAAGTTACATTCACAACCACCTTACAAATAGTTTGTGACACTTGCATCATACCTCCTCAAAGTATTCTAATAGCATCTGTCCCATCTAATTTAGGTTCCATGGGTAAACAATGCATTCTGATGGTATTTATAACTCAAAATCTGATTCAGGATACATACTCATATCAGAGTGGATTTTCTGAAGGATTAACCATAGTGGTTGCTATTCTATACCCTAATATATAGGTATGAAGGGACTTACCACAATCTATTTTAGTTTTTTTACTGTAGCCAAAGATTTAAATTATAGACACAAAATAATAAGTTAAAGATTCAGAATTGCTTAAGTCCTAAATTTTTTTTATAATTTTAATATCAAATGATCATTTATTGTAGAAGCGAATGGCATATTAATTTTTTAAAAATTAGCGAAATCATCTCAAAAGAGGAAAGAAAGAGTGGAGAGGTAATATTTGCAGATATCATAGCTGAGCATTTTCCAAAACCTGTGGGAAACAAAATACAAGATACAAGAAGTTTGATGTAAGAATTTCAGGCCCCAAGAAGGATAACTATAAAGAAACAAACAAATATACCTAAGTCCATCACATTCAAAATGTTGACAACCAATGCAAATAGGGATTTCTAAGTACGGTCAGGAAAAAAAAAAGACAACATATCAACAATAAAACCTTAAGGTGACCTCTCAATAGAAAGTTTGGATGAGAAGAAAAAAAGTCATTTATAATATGTTAAAAATCAGTCTAAAATTTTATAATGAGCAAAAATATGTTTAAAAATAAATTGAAATATGTTTGGGGATGAATAATGCCTGGGTGAATTCTTTACCAGCAAAGCCATACTACAAAGTTTATTATAGGAAATTCTTTAAGATAAAATAAAATCAAGAGACCCGGCCAAAAGGGAGGCATATGTAGAAATGCTTCATTTCCTAACAAAACCAAAAGAAGGATAGTAACCAATTTATAAACAAAAAACAACCAGAACTGCCAGAAAACCAAACTGCATGGAAGTCTGACAACCAAGGAGTTCAAGAAACATTCATCCAGACTGAGAGCTCCACAAAGCAGTGAAGAGGGTTACCCCACTCTGATGAATACTTAAGGCTCCACCCCTTATAACATAACAAGTGTGCAAAAACAAAGAAATATGGCCCAAATGAAAGAACAGATCAAAACTCCACAAAAAGAACTAAGCAACAAGGAGATAGCCAACCTATCAGATGCTGAGTTCAAAACACTGCTAATCAGGATGCTCACACAATTGACTGAGTTTAATCACAAAATGAGGGAAGAAATGAAGGTTATACAAAGTGAAATAAAGAAAAACATGCAGGGAACCAACAATGAAGGGAAGGAAACTTGGACACAAATCAACGATTTGGACAGAAGGAAGATATAAACATTCAATCAGAACAGAATGAAGAAACAAGAATTCAAAAAAATGAGGAGAGGCTTAGGAACCTCTGGGACAACTTTAAACATTTCAACATCCAAATTATAGGGGTGCCAGAAGGAGAAGGGGAAGAGCAAGAAATTGAAAACTTACTTGAATAAATAATAGTCCCAAAGAAATCGGATCCAAGAAGAAATACACCAACGCACAACATAATTATGTTACCCAAGTTTAAAGATAAGGAGAGAATCTTAAAAGCAGCAACAGGAAAGAAGAGAGTTACCAATAAAGGAGTGACCATAAAACTATCAGCTGATTTCTCAAAAGAAAACTTATAGGCAAGAAAGGGCTGGAAAATAGTATTTGAAACCATGAAAGGCAAGGACTTACATCCAAGATTACCCTATCCAGTAAAGCTGTCATTTAGAATGGAAGAGCTGATAAAGTGCTTCCCAGATAAGGTCAAGTTAAAGGAGTTCATCATCACCAAGCCCTCATTATATGAAATGTTAAAGGGACTTATCTAAGAAAAAGAATATTAAAAACTATGGGCAGTAAAATGACAACAAACTCACAACTATCAACAACTGAACCTAAAAGACAAAAACAAAAACTAAGCAAACAAGTAGAATAGGAACAGAATCACAGGAATAAAGATCACATGGGGGGTTATCAGCAGGGATGGGGTGGGGGAAAAAGGTACAGGGAATAAGAAGTATAATTGGTAGGTACAAAATAGACAGTGGCAAGTTAGGAATAGTATAGGAAATGGAGAAGCCAAAGACCGTATATGTACAAGCCATGGACATGAACTAAAGGGGCCTGGAATGCAGGAGGGTGGGGTGGTACAGGGTGGAGGGGGATAAAGGGGAAAATAATTGGGACAATGATAATAACATAATCAATAAAATATACTTTAAAAAATATAATATCATCACCAAATGGAGGAGAGAGATATGAAGAGCAACAAAGAATTAAGAAAACTAAATGTTAAATATGCATACATATAAAATGATATTGGTTATGTAAAACAAGAGTAATAATGTCTCACAAAATTTATCTTTGGAGTATATATGTCAATATATAATGGCAATATAATGGTGATAGCATAAAGAGCACCCTCTTTGGAAACAGAAGGCAGTTTTTCAAATGATTAAATATGGAGTAACCATATGACTAAGAAAATTCACTCACAGACCTATACCCAACAGATATGCAAACATATGTCCACACAAAAAGTTGTATATGAATGTTTATAGCAACATTATTCCTAATACTGAAAAGGTGAAACAGCCCAAATGTCCATCAAGGGATGAGTGGATAAACAAAATGTAGTATATTCATATAATGAAATATTATCCAGCCATGAAACAAGTTACATCAGGAATGAACCTTGAAAAAAAAATGTTTTGTGGAAGAAACCAGTCACAAAAGCTATATGGTTCAATTTACATGAAAATCCATAAAAGGAACACTATGAAAACAGAAAATAGATTAGTAGTTGTTTAGGGCTGGACTGAGAGGATGGGAAAATAGGGATACAATAACTGAGAGTTTACTATTTCCTTTTTTTAGGTGATGCAGTCTAAAATTGACTGTGGCAATGGTTACTCGTATCTCTAGATATGTTAAAAACCATTGAATCCTAAATGGGTGAATCATATGGTATGTAAATTATACCTCAATAAAGTTGTTAAAAATACATCGGTTAAACAAAAACACAGATATACAATTGAAAATAATCAAAATCCAATTAGGCACTATAATAAAAATAAAAGATCTCTGTTCATAAAGAGTAATAGTGAACATTTTTCATAAGGTAAAATGTTTATACATCAAGACCTACAGCTAATATCCCATTCAATAGAGAAGCATCAATATTTTGCATTGAGATTGGAAAAAAAGCCTATCTAACACCTCTTTTGTTCAATATTGTACTGGCAGTTTTGGTCAGTACCTGAAGAAGAGAAAAAGGAAATTTAGATATAAAGATGAGAAGCTATAAGTAAAGCTCTCATTATTTTTAGTAATGTGATTGTGACTCCAGAAAACCCAAAAGACCCTAAAACCCCTCTTTTAGAGGTAATGAGTAAACTGAGGAAGCTTATTGTATACAAAGTTGTCATACAATAATATCCTCTATTTCTGATATAAAAAAATAGACAAATAAGTGATGAAATGTTTTAATATGTCAGTTGTAAACCCACAATAAGCATCAGATGTCAGGAATAAATCTAACTAAAATATTCTAGCTCTTATTAATGAAAAACTGTAATGCATTGCTGATAGAAATTAAAGAAGACCCAAATAAATAGAAAGAACTCATAGTGATGAACAGGAAGACTCAATACTCTTAAGGTGTCATACAGCCCCCAAGCGGATTTATTATGAGCCAAATCAAAATCCAAAAATAATTTTGATGAAATTTATAGCTCATTCTAGAAGTTATAAGAAAATGTCAATGTTACTGAAGAATAAATATGAAGGATTTATATTACAGATCTCAAAATTTACTATGACAATATTGTATAATAAGACAACTTACACTCTTGGTGCAAGAATAAAAAATGAATAATGGAACAGACAATTGATATCAAATTGCACAAATATAAGGTTTTATAAATTATGGTAGAGTCACCAATGCAATTCAGTGGGAATAGGATAATCTATTTTAATAAAATATTTTGAGTCAATAGTTTCTAAATGGAAAAAGAAACTGTAATGACTGCTTCATACCATACAAATATTAATTTTAAGTATATGTATATACTTAAGAATACAAAAATGCAAAAGATAAACAAAAAAATGTTTCTAAAAGTCAACACAAGAGAATATCTTGATGATCTGGAATTTCTTTACAGTATATAAAAAACACAAACTTCTTAAGATATCATCAATCCATTGAACTTTCTTAAAACCAAGAACTTATGATTATCATAAGACAGCATTATTGAGAATGAGAAGGTACAGACCAGAAGATACCGGCAGTGCTTATATCTGATAAAAAGTCATGTACAAAATATATAAAGAATTCATAAGAAATTATGAGAAAATGACTGACAGATTATTTAAAAATGAGCAAATAAAGTGAAATAGCCTTTCACAAGGGAGGATATCCAAACAGTTAATGAGTTTATGAAAAGGTTCTCAGCATCATTCATGATCAAAGCAATGTCAATTAAAATGACAAATTGATGCCCCCAGACCATGACCAGAATGGCTAAAATGAAAATGACTGAGAATATCTAGTGTTGGCGATGATGTAAAACAAACAAGAAAACAAAAGAAAAACTAAAAAAGAGAACACTTTTATGTATTTCTACTGGGATGACGTTTGGTACAACCATTTAGGAAACCTTTTTGACAAGGTCTACTAATTTAAATATATATATATCTTAAAAACTAGTAACTTCATTCCTGGGTATATATCCAAGAGAATGATTGCTTATTTCTACTAAAAGGACATGCACAAATATGTTAATAGCAGCATTATTAATAGTAGCTTCAAACTAGAACAACCTAAATACCCATCAATAATATAATAAATAAAGTTGTAATATTTTCATATTATGAAATACCACACAATGAAACTTGACACACTAGCATATGGACAGATATCACAGAAATAATAAGAAGCAAAGAAATCCAAAACCTAAAGGACGCATGCTGACTGATTCAAAATCCGTGAAAATGGAAAACAAGTAAATCTAGTCTCTGAAGATCCAGGTGACAATGATAATGACTTCTGGAGAGAAAGTATTGATTAGAAGGAAGTACGGTGAGTCTACCGAAGAGTTAAAAATATTTTATATTTTGATTTGGTGTGTGTGAGTGTGTTTGCATGCACATATGTTGGTATGTATGTGTGTCCGTATGTGTATATGTGTGTCCGTGTGTGTTCATGTGTCATTTATATGTGTATATGAATTTATATGTATATATAACATAACTATATATGTAAAGTTAATATTTGGATGATTTTATATTAAAAGAAATATTTAATATTCATGTTATACTTCAATAAACAAGAATAATGGGTTCTTAACATGACTAAAAAACACTTTCTATGCTCCTTTTCCCAATCACCATGGATTGCTATACATTTTTTCTCAAGCTACATGCAAAAAAGTGACTCGACTATATTTTCATATATTTTGGGTATGGGAACCCCAGTGTGGTTTTTCAAAATTCAAATTTATTTGACCCATCCAATCATCCACACATTAACTTTTTCCCACCACCATGTTTCCCACCCAGAACCCTCCCCAACTTCCACCCTCAATCCTTGCCCCATTTGGCTTTCTCAATGGGTCTTTTATGCATGTTTCCTGATGACCCTTCCCCTCCTTTTCCCCAGTTATCACCTTCACTCCTCCCCTCTGGTTACTGTCAGTTTGTTTTTTATTTCAATGTTGCTGGTCATATTTTACTTCCTTGTTTGTTTTGCTGATTAGGTTCCACTTATAGGTGAGATCATTCGGTATTTGTCTTTCACTGACTGACTTATTTCACTTAGCATAATGCTCTCAAGTTCCATCCATGCTGCCGCAAAGGCAGGAGCTCTTTCTTTCTTTCTGCTGTGTAGTATTCCATTGTGTAGATGTACCATAGCTTTTGCATCCACTCATTTACTGTTGGGCACATAGGTTGCTTCCAATTCTTGGCTTTTCTAAATTGTGCTGCTAGGAACACTGGGGGGCATGTGTTCTTGAATTGGTGTTTCAGGATTCTTAAGGTATAATCCCAGCAGAAGAATTGCTGGGTCAAAAGGCAGTTCCATTTTTAGTTTCTTGAGGAAATTCCAAACTGTTTTCCACAGTGACTGCACCAGTCTGCATCCCCACTGTACTAGGGTTCCCTTTTCTCCATATCTTCACCAGCACTTGTTGTTTGTTGATTTGTTTATGATGGCCATTCTGGCTGGTGTGAAGTGGTGGTATCTCATTGTGGTTTTATTTGCATCTCCCTGATGGCTAGTGATGCTGAACATCATTTCATGTGTCTCTGGGCCCTCTGTATGTCCTCCTTGAAGAAGTATCTGTTCAGGTCCTTTGCCCATTTTTAAATTGGATTATTTGTCTTCCTAGAGTGGAGTCCTGTGAGTTCTTAATATATTTTGGAGCTCAAACTCTTGTCCGAGTTATCAATGGCAAACATATTTTCCCATACAGTTGGCTTCCTTTTCATTTGGCTGATGTTTTCTTTAACCATGTGGAAGCTTCTTCTTTTGGTGAGATCCCATTTGTTTATTCTTTCCTTTATGTCCCTTGCTCTAGGGGTCATATCGGTGAAAATATTGCTGCGTGGAATATCTGAGATTTTCCTGTCTATGTTCTCCTCTAGGACTTTTATGGTGTGGTGATGATATTGTTCTACCTAGAAGCATTTGAAATAATTTTTTAGTCTGAAAAAAATGGTGTTGATT
>PVJD01013868.1:0-31891 GCA_004026545.1 Mormoops blainvillei | reverse complement strand
TATCATACATACTAGATATGCAATAATATCAAAGTTGACCCCATCCATGCCATCAAAAAGCTTATACTTTGGTAAAAGAAGCAGGTAAATGAATAATGCATATTCAATATATGATAAGGAATTATTATATGATATGTACAACATAGCATGAAATGTGTCTCAAGCCCATGGAGAATATTAAAATAAGGTATATGTGTAAGTTTAGAAGGATTTGAGCGGACATCTCAATTAATTATTTTTACACTAATTGACAGTGTTCCTTAATTCCTTTGAAAATATTGAGCAAGTATATTTTTTTAATTATAAAGGAGAATTGCAAGTTGAAGCAAAATGTGTCTACTATTTAGTGCTTATTTTAAAACTACGAAACGTAGATAGCTGTGCTATGGCTCAACAATAAATAATTCATGGAGCAATGAGGGAGATGGCAGAAGTTTATTATACATGTAATGAAGTCCATTATATACATAATATATATGTATTTATAGCTTATGTATATGAAGTTATTACATATGTAATAAAAATTCAGTTTTGGTAGAACAGATTAATCAAAGAGATAGTTCAATAAATAATGGTTGGGGAAATAATTTTCTATGAAGGAAATAGAGAAATAAGTGCCTTTTGAATAAACATCTGTTTCTTTTTCATTAAATATTTAATTGCAAAATAACATTTTTATTTTATTCTTTTTTAAATTTATTTTTTATTTTTATATTTTAATTGATGTATAACTGACATATCACATTATGTTAGTTTCAGGAGTACAGTATAATGATTTGACATTTGTATATATTACAAAATGATCATTTCAGTAAGTCTAGTTATCATGTGTTACTTTTTTTAGTTTTATAAATAATAAAATACTTAAAATTTCTATTTTATTTTGTATCATTATGATTTAAAAATAGTAAGTTTTATTTTAAATTTATTTATTTACCTGTACACTATTATCAATGCCATCCAAATAAATAAATTTTTTTAAAAATCTGGAAAAGTCTCTTCGAAGTATAATCATCAAGAAACATAGAACTCCTACCTCCCAATTTCTGTTCATGGGTAGGAACCTCAAATAAGCAAACATTAATGGCATAATTACCCTGACCCACCCTTCACACCCCAAACCTGTGTCTTCTCTATTACTTTTCCATTAGATTACCTCAGCACTCAAAAACTTTAGCAATGATCTTAGATAAAATCTTCCTTGACTGTTTGATTGTGTTCAGTGTAATTTTTCTTTGACAATATATAGTATTAAATTGAGCAGGAATGCTCACATTAATGGAGAAATTACCTAGGAGGCAAAGGCTATCTGTTTTTGAGTTTGGTTAAACTCATTTGGAGAAACCATTTGTGAGGTAATTATTTTTATCAAATATGCGCAAGAGAAAGCTTTGATTACAATTTATATTTCATTAATAAACATTCTTCAATATAATATTTAAACTGAAATTGATTACTTTGGCATCTAGGTATATATTGAATGAACACCTTGATTACAGTGGGTATTGAGAAAGTGGACAATATATGTTTTTGGTACACACAAAAAATATTAAGCATTCTGAATGCACTTCTAGGAACCTTATAGATACTATATTTTTCTAAAAGTTAGATAGTATAAGGTTCAATATTATACAGAAGAGAAAACATGAAAGAATTTCATCATTGTACAGTATTTTTGTAACTGGATTACATTGTATAAATTCTGTTCTGTGAATTTGATTGAAAAATATAGTATTAATAGAAGAAAATCATGAAAAACATGAAGAAGTGGTTTTGTTCAAAATGTTTGATTATTCTTGCATTGATCAGACTGTTTTGTGGCTGGCATACATATTTAACAAATATTTGAAAAGTTATTGAGAGTATGATTTATCTCGTTTATCTTAAATGAAAATATATAAGCTTGAAATAGAGTTGAAAAATCAGCTTTATAAACAATTGTTCCTCTTTCTTCACTGATTTTTCTGACAGTGTAGATTACAGCAAAAGTACAGATTTTACAATGAAATTCATTTGAGTTAATACAAAAAAGGAATTAGTGTGAGTGTATTAACAATACAAGAACCTTTAATGATATATAAGTTTTCCCCCAAAAATACTGAATTCAAAGAGGGAAATCTTTGATGTGAGCAATTACAAATTTATTTATGAACTTATAATAAAATATGTTCTTACAATTATCCTTCATCAAGTCTTATTTGAGTATGGATTCAGTGGGAGGTGTCAAGAACATTCTATTTCTTCCAGTGGTTATGTTAAATATTCCATCTGGGGTTTAAAAATACTCTACGTTAGACAAGAGGGAAAAAGCCATTTTTAATTTTTCCATTATCCTGTTCAGCTTGTTACAAAAATGAAGTGGATTATCACTAAGAATTTTGAAAAGTAGTATGCATTTATAGAAGTAAATTCTATTATGTGTGCCCAGATAGGTGCTCAGGTTACAAAATAAATAATCTTTGCCCTAATGCAAAACAACTGATTTGCAAATAACATATTTGCACAGCACTCATAATGTCTCATGCAAAGTTCAAATATACTACTACTTCAATGTCATTATACTATCAGTACTATTATATATTTTCCTAACTAACATTATTAAACACAGAATACATGTTGTATTTTTCAGTTATAAAATATGTAGCTGAAACTTTTTAAAAATTATTCAAAAGTTAACATTGCATTCTAGTTATTCATTAATTTTAAATTCTTACAATTGATTAAAACCACACATATTATTTATTAAATGTCTATTGTGAATCAGGCTTATGTAATTCATGAGATAAATTAAGCTAAAAGTAATAGTTCTTACTCTTAAGGTATTTAAATCAATGTATGTTTAGGAGGAAAAAAATCACATAAATCAGTATTTACAAGACATTTACTATAGAAAAACATTAAGCTATCCCCAGCAATCTCTAGTGAAATGATCCACGGATTAGAAATATTTGAAATTCATTGCTGCAAATCTCCTTGTTCCTCATTCTCGTTATCACCTAAAATAATAAACAAACAGATGGCAGAGGAAAAAAACAAACAAACAAACTGCTAGTTGTTCATTATATTCTCCCATGAGAAAAACAGGAACACATGAAATATGTGGCAGTCGCTTTACTTTTCAATTTTAAGCTCATTTTAACTACATTTGTGATTTTGTGGTATTCGGAAAGCCAGATATATATTTCAGAGTAATAAATACAAATCTAGTGGTACTGTAGTTGAGAAGAGACATAGCTGTTGAGGGGCCTCGTGTGTGGCGAAGATGTTAAGGAGTCACACGGGTTTGATTATTGGGAATCTGCAAGAACAGACATGATTTCAGATATAACATGCACCCGTTCTAGAAGTCTTTTATAAAAGCAGTTAATCAAAGTGCATGCATTATTTAAGAAGTTGAAGCATCTGAAGAAATTTAAAAGTACTCTGCAGGAAAAAATGTAAATGAATGTGATTAGAATTAATATTTGGTCAAGTATCTGAAAGAAAAAAAATATTAAATCTCCAAAAAGTAATTACTGTGCTCCTTTTGGATCTATAAACATTCCAGATATAGATATAGATATAGATATAGTTACAGATTAAATATAGGTGATGATATAGAGATAGATATTGATATGGATAGATACAAGGATATAAAGGTAAATAAATAGATCTGACCTATTTCTTATACTCTTCTGTCTCAATAGAATTTCAAAAAAAATAAGAAGAAACAAAAAATGACTTTCTCTGTTGTTTTATCATTTTGTCTCCTTAGTTCCATCACTTCATCATTACTATACTTTCTGGTTGTTTCAATTTATCTTTTAGAAACTTATAAAAGCACAATTTTCTAAATTAGATTTTAATACTAAGTAGGACTTACAGTGCAATGCACTTTTTCTTTCTTCTATACTTAAGCAAAGAAGTGATTAGTAAGTGCCAAATATTAAAAAATAATAATAATTAATTAATAAAAAGAAAATCGTTATAAGATGCAAGAGAAGCAGTTAAATTTAAATTAACTTAATCTCTCTTTAATAAACAAAATGTGTATGTTAAGAAAATATTTTAAAATATAGATGAGTAGACTCAGGGAGCAGACTGGCAGCTCTGGGGGGTGCTGAGGGCAGAGGGATTGAGCAAAAAAGGGCAAAAGAACTCATGGACATGGACAAGCACGTGGTGGATTGCCGGGGGAGGCAGTGGGTGGAGGTGGAGGAAGATATAAGGGAGATAAACAATAATGGAAAAAGACAATAAAAATAAACTATTAAAAGTAATAAAATAAAAATGTAGATGAGTGGAAATTAACATATTCAGATGAAAGTAAATGCACGTCCACCTTACAGTTTTAATAGTTCAATAATCAAATAAATATTATTACCTTTACACAAAGTATTCAACAAGAATTACAGAAAGTAGAGGAAATGGTCAGCAGAAAACTGCCTGTCTTCCTCATAACATGGTTTTTGTATGTCTCTTGCTTGGGATTACCATTTCAGTTTCCTGAAGCTAACTAGAACAAATATGTTTAATACCTTAATTTATACAATATGACTTTCATGATTATTTATCTTAGTACCTATATTTCAAAATTTTATGCTATTTATTTATTTTTTAATTATTTCTTTCCACCTCGAAAATAACAAGTCTTCTGTAGGTCCTTGATTCAACATTAACCTCTTTTTGGAACAAGAGAAGATGACAACTATGAGGTTTCTCATGGCAGTGCTAGCTAAGTTGGAATGTCTCAGTTTGATTGTTTGTTTGTGTTCACTCATACTTTATCACTTTATTTGTGTTTCTCCCAATTTTGTGTATTTTCTGTTATGGTTAGAAATAGCTTTTACTCAAAGAAGTCATAGTGGCTACTCTTCTGGTGAAGCTTCTTAAGCTTTCTGGGTCCCCTGCTGTTACAGAGAAAATAACAAATGGCCTAGAGTGTATTGCAGGCCTTGTTAACCGGCAGGCAGTAAATAATTGTTCTGCTCTTTCAAACAATGCAAGACTCTGATAAGAACAGAAGGAGACAGACAAAAAAATACAATAAAAAATACAAAGAACAGAGAAAAATAAAATAGGATAAAATGAATAATAATGGGAATAGTTTTATATACAATACATGCACAGTTACATCAATATTATAATTATAGTATTCATGAATATAATAAAAATAATTTATTTAAAAATAAAATTTGGGAGAATTATTGTGGTTAATAAAGAACAAAAATATGTAGCTTAGTGGTTAAAAAGAAAGACTCAAGATACGCTTTTGTATTCTGACTCTATCACCTTTTATGAAAAGAGTTAAATTAGATAAGATCTTTGTATCTCAGGGTCTCAGATTCATTATTAGAAACATCATTTTCAGAGAAAAATCTCATACTACTGATTACCTGTTAAATGTTATATGAAGTGTAATGATAGAAACGGTGTCCAAAATTTGACATATGACATGAAGGAACAACAAACAGAACAACAAGCATTAATATTTTCCTTGGACAGTTATGCCTTTTCAATACTAGTTTGAAAATAGGAATTACTCACATTCCTAATGCTATGTTCTCATTGTTAAAAATCAATTTGAAGAATAATATTTCCAACCTGGGAGAGAAATATCTGTAATTCATAGCTGTAATATTCTAGAGGATAAGAAAGCTTGAAGCTATTTCTTGTAAATGGCTGTTAAGGATATCACATATGACAGAAGCAACACTTGATTTTTTGTGAAAATTCAAATATAATTTCTACTTACTTTATAGTTTCTAATATTTTCCTCTCTAGGTTGGTCTATTTGTAGCACCAATTTATATAGCCCACTTAACACAAACAAAAATAAATAAAAACCTGATCATCTATTGTAAATTATGAAAAGTCAAGAAAGAATTTGCAGGCTCAAAGCTATCAGGGTGCAGAATCTTAATGCAGTTAAAAGGGGCTCAGCGGGCATAGATCTTCAAAGGTCACCTGATGAAAAGCTGATGACCAGGAAATTCAAAGAGATTGCTTGTTTTCAGAAAGGCAATTTTATTTTAAGAAATATGATTTTTTGCAAACAGTATATTTCAGTAGAGAGTAACTACATTTTATGATATGGGGAAATCTAATTTTAAAATAACTAAAATGTAATATCTATTTAGTACTTGTAGACTTAAATATATGCCCTTAAGAATTATTATATATAAATCTTATGTCCTTTCATGTCAACTGCGTAACTGATGTGAAAAATTGTAAACTCTCATTTCTTTTCAAAATAGTAATGCTATCATATACACCCTACAACTTCTGTAAAGTTAAAATATCTATATTTTGTACAGTTAAAATATGTATAAAATATCATTTTAACTCTTCCAATAAGACATAAATTGCTTCATATGTTCTGTACCTTTGACAGACTTTGTCATCGTTCTCATCATTAGAGATGGACAAGTTTTGCTGCGGTATACATGAAAACCAAAATCTCAGTGATAGCCAGCACACGGGTTGATTTAGCAGAGGTCTATGTTGGTCCAGGTGGTAACTCAGGACTCTGGACTCTACACTTTTGACAATACCCTCTTCATCATGTGCCTTCACAGTTCCTTGACAGGGAGTGATATACAGATGTGCACACAGGAAACATCTACAGTCAAGTATAACAATGTCTTAGATCAGTTCTGCTCACATACCACTAGACTAAGTCCTATCGTAAAACCCAAGGGAAGAGCAAGGGAAGCTCAGTAACAGAGAAGAGCATTTGAATATTTGGAGAACATTACTAGTTTCTGCCATGGTTACCTTAATCAATAAAACAGCAAATATTTTTGTGGATTTAACTCATACCACACTCTGTTCCTAGTGTTACACAAATTGATCCCAAAATCCCACCTTCAATCTATGAAACAAATACTATTAAAAACCTTATTTTTATTTACAGAAGCGTAATTATATTACAAACAACCTAAAGTCTCAAATCTTCATAGATTTATAATAATAAAAATGTATTTCTCATTTATATCACAGCAGATGGCTTGCGGGGCTGGAGAGCTTTTTCTCTAAACAGTCGTTTATGGAGGTTGCCATTTACCATCCCGTGGCCTTGACCTTGACATCATCAGAGTTTTTTTCTTTTTATAGTTGATGGAGAAAAAAAGAACAAAATTATACACCAGTAAACTGTATAGGCTGGGCAAAACATGCTACAGTCGCTTCCACTCTCACTTTAGTAGCTGGAACAGATTCACTTGGGCTGATGTAAATGTATGTGAGGCTCTGTATCTATAAGAATATATCCTGGCTCTGTACCTATAAACAATTGGAAAACATAGTGATGACTCCTGGCATTTGTTGCCACATCCCTGTTTTAGGTAGAAAATCAGAGAAGACAGGGCTTAAGTAACAACTTATTCAAAGTCACAAGCTAGAATATGACAGAAAAAAACTTGAATTCATGTAATTTCTTCTAAGATGTGCTCCTACACATAGTTTTCATAATGCTTGTAAGTTAACACAAATGTTCAATACATATTTCTTAAAGAAATGGCTATAGAATAAATAATGTAAGAACAGAAAACCTCAGTTCTAAAAATATATAGAGCAGATATGTGATAAAACACTTTTTTTTTTGCAACATACTGGCATTTTGATAACATCAGTAAGTTATTACCCAGACATATTGTAATATTTAATTAGTAGAAAAATAGCAGTGCCTGTCTGGTGTAGCTCAGTGGATTGAATGATGGCCTGCAAACCAAAGGGTTGCCAGTTAGATTCCCAGCCTGGTTTGTGTGCCAGGTCCTCACTAGGGGGAGCATGAGAGGCAACCACACATTGTTGTTTCTCTCCCTCTCTTTCTCCGTCCCTCCCCCTACCAAAAATAAATAAATAAATAAAGTCTAAAAAAAACTTTGTATAATTTCAATTTCACATCAGTGAAGTGTCCCCCCTCCCCAGTTTGATGATAAACTGTGTTGCCTCGCTTCTATTTATTTAGCTTCCTTATTTTCACCTTCATCTGTTCCAATAGATACCCTATAGGATACAGATAGACAAATTTGGAGTTAGCACTCATTTTCTTAATTAATTTAGAAAGTCCTTACAGAGGACAAAATCACAGAAAATGTTTAAATGATTACTGAGAAAAAAAAAGGTAGTTGTAGATTATTGAACAATTCTATATTAGTTTTGAAAAAAGTCATTCAAGGAATTGGTTTCTCCAGTGGAGAAAACCTGAACAGAATAAAGGGTTGATAACTTTCACGTGGGATATGAAATAATTTTTAAAACATCTTATTTCTCTGCCTTAACTGGAAAGGAAATTGCTCTACAGTTAATGGTCTGTGAATCTTTAATTACAGATAAATGTTCATGTTAGTATCTGTCCTCGGGGCAAAAATGCAAACACATTACACCACAAGAGAAGCAAAGAAGTGAATTTATGCTTTAATGAACTGTGGAGTCTTATTATTCACCTAATATAATATGACACTTTGACTTTGTACTGGAAACAAACTGGGAATATGAGGTCCAATTTGAACTTGGGAAACTTATTTACTCCAAAAATACATTTGATGATTAGTTATTTTCTTCTTTTAAATATTGAAGACTTCCTTTCATTGCTTTTTTTTCTATTTTTAATTAGTTTAAAGTAATTATTTGAAAATTCAACATTAATTTTCTGTCTAATCTGGAGGGAAATTATTCATGGAAAAATCCCATATTAGGTTCATCATTTCACTGTGACACTGTGTGCTTTGTTATACACATATGAACAAGCAAAATCAGACTTAGCAATGGTCCTAAATGCTAATGAGCCATCCACCTAATGGAGCACTTTTTATTATGGAACATCACCAGATTTAATTGAGCATTTAATTTATAGTTTGTCACTTTGCTGGTTACTTGGTGATTTATATCCAATCCTGTCAGAAAAGCCAGAAGGTACTGTTGATTTAAATAGGACTTCGAAAGTTAAATCTTTTAAAATAAGAAATCAAATATGGTTTGTAGAAGTTCATGTTAACTGTTGCTTATGATCCAAGGGTGATACATTTGGGAGAAGAAGGAAATGATCATGACAATGAACTTCTGGCTTAGCAAAGGAAACTTACACTTTTACCTATTGTGATATGAAAAATTGTATATTATTTAATGGTCTACAAATATCAAATAGCCAATCAAAATTTTGTTTCTATTAAAAAGTAAAACTCCAGAGCATTAGTAACAGTCCTAAAATAGAGATTTTTTTTTCCTTTTATTCTGCTTCAGGAAAAAGGGAAATATTTTTGTCTTCATGAAAATTATTTGACAACATTTGCAGAAACTTGAAGCTTCAAATCCAAGTAAAGCAGTGATATTACTGTAGTTAGAAGTGAAAGAGAAAATCATCCTGAGAAGCTAAAAATTGACAATACTGATAAAAATAAATAGGATAAAGCAAATTTGAGGTATTTAATTTTTTGTATTTTTTTAGATATTAAAGTCTCCAGTTAAAGTTTGAGGAGGATGAAACACATTGAGTTTTAAGTAAATGTGTTCATTCAAAATGCACTTACTGGGTTCTGGTTTGTGCTAGAAACTGCTCTGAAGTGAGACCTACAGATGTGATGAAATTGACACATTTTATCCTCCTGTAGAAACAATCTCCCCTAATATTTTCCTACTTTAAATTGTATTAAGTCCTAAAAAAGAGAAATATAACTTACCATGACAAATATAAAATAAGAATTTGATGTATGTGTGTCAAGCAAAACATGCATGAAGAATTGCAATTTAAGGAGTCACTTGAACATTTGTGTATTTATTTAATTATATATGTATATGCAAATGTGAGAGAGAAAGAGAATGGAAGAGAGGAAGAGAAAGGCAGATAAAAGCCAGACAGAGAGATACAGGGACAGGAGGAGGGTGAGGGAAAGAAAGAAAGAGAAAGAATGACATTACTTTTCCCTCTACATTCTAATCCAAAGATAATGGGCCGAGTAGCCAACTGAAAATAAGGCACAGTTGATGCTTTATTGTTGTTGAACAATAATAATGAAGAACAGAATGAAGAACATGGCTTAGATTAGGAAAACGTACTTGCTATCTCTTCATTTTAGAATTGAAATGACCTAGCAACCTAGTTTAAGTGGAGGGAAAGGATTTGTAGCTAAAAATTTCATGCTATATTTGTGAGAGCACTATACCAACAATGGCCATCATGTGATCAATGAATTATATTATAAAATATGTTTTATTTTTGGAATGTATGCAAGGGATTTTGTAAATATAACCTTCATTTTATACATACTCTCTTTTATGAATTAAAATTTTCAGTCTATTTTAACTACCCACATTTACTGTTTCTATTTTATCATCATTCAAAAAATCTTTATACTAACTATTCCTCTTTTCCTTACATTAATAAAAAACAGGTATTTTCCCTTCTCTTATTTGAATAGTCAACACCAGCTGGAAGATCATGACTATTTAATCTCTTATATCTGTTACCCTTCCTCTTCTCTATTTTTTCACTTTTAAATTTGATAAATTCTTGTCACTATCATTAGTCCCAGCATACTTAGTTAGTGATATGATTTTCAATGTTATTAACCTCTTCACATATACTTTAAAAAAAACTAATTCTTTCCTTCACTCTTTCATAAAATTTGCAAGCTCATTTATGCATCTAATTTGCCCATAAAAGAAATACCTCAGCAGTCTAGAATTTTCTGGGAACAATGTAACTTTTAATAGCAAATGAATAGATGAATTTATCTCAGAGCTTAAATTTTAATTCCATTGATTTAAAAAAGAAGTAAACATTATAAATTTCTCACTATATGTTGATAATGCCATCTTCTTGCTTAGTAAAAAAAGTGGTATAAAAATGTTAGAAATAAAAGAGACCAGGGAATTAAATTTTTGTTAGTATAAGGAAATCATCAAATTTTAAAATGTACAAGATGAACATATAGGAAAATGTATAGTCTTAAATCATACTATATTGATTTATTTTATGTGCCTAAATCCATCATTTATTCATAGTCAGCTGATTTATATTTTCTCTTCTTTAAAATAATTTAATATAACCACTGAACTATTCATTCATTGATAAATTAATAATATTGCTTATTTATTAAGCAATTACTTGCTCCAGGTGCTCTTCCATGCATTGTGGAAAGCAACAGAACAAAACAAATAAAAATTGCATTCTAATGGGAAGATATACAATAGATAAGAAGGTCAAATATATTCAACCTTAGTTAAAAGAGATGAGGAGAAAATTAAGTAGGAAGAGTACATGGTTGTTGCAGGTGGTATTTTTCGAATTTAGTCATTGTTGTATCACCCCTCCCCCATACTATTTTACAACCACCTGCCTTTATAAGGTGGTGCCTAGGTCACAGCTTCATAAATCTCAGGGGGTGTGAGACCAGTAGAAATGGCAATCTGTGGACCTGCCACCAGGTCCACAGTAAAGATTTCACTTTGCACATAGCAACACTACTAGCTCTTGGAGCTCTGTGCCTCCAGGACAGAAGCCTCGTTTTCCTGCTATCCCTGTGCTGTAATCAAGTGCAGGGCATTAGGAGAAATGATCCACAGGCCCTCTGAAAGTCCCAACTGAGGTCTCACCTGAAATACACATATGGGATTAAAGATAATTGTAGATGATTTTATTCCCCGAGCTTTAAGTTCCTATAGCTGGGGATATACAAATCTAGTCTTTTCCTGTCCAAATTCCTGACTCAAAGAACCAGTGAGTTTAGTAAATGATGGTTTTATGCCACCATATTTTGGGTGGTCTATTGCTATAATAACTTGAGGACAGGGCAAGAGTTAATAAGAGTAGAATAGGAGTGCAATATGTTTCTTAATCATGTCCCCTACTTTGCACATTTTTTGTGTTTTAAACCTATGTTTAATATTTATCATGTGATTTTTTAAAATGTCTATCATAGTATAAGTGTGAGAGCCTCCCTATACATTAATGTAGTTGTATGTATTCATATTTTCTATTTAGAACAAAATTTTATCATCTGAAGAGAGAAAAAAATAAGGTCCATTACTTACTATAAATCTCTTTGGCAGCACACTTAGAAATTACATAAATTTAATTTCATAGATTGCTCTGTAGAATATTTGTCCTACATCACTTCACTATCACTGTGTAATAAGCCACTCCAAAGTCCTGTGGCTTAAAATCAACCACATTTCACTATGAGCTAATTTGTCCATGGCTTCCATGGTGTGGATGCCCTCATGAGTCAAGAATTACTCAGTCCAGCCTTGCACATGCTTTACAAGTCATTGCTGGATCCAGGTCACATCGACCTTAAGCAACTCACAAACTGACCTCAAGGGCAAAGAATTAAACTTACACACAATGGGAGAGCTTTGAAAACTTACAATGAAAAATTCTTGGACAGAAGAAGTGGTGAAGAAAGTGGGCCATTAATGCAGTCTACACAAGTCTTCTAAGTTCTTCCTGTCCGTTCGGATACCCAGCTGCTTTTGTTTCCTAATATTATGTTTATTTTTTCATCCTAAACATATTACCAAAATTATATTTGAATATTAAAATTTGAATGATTCACAAAATAGTATAATATTCCCCACAGAGTTAATTTTATTTTAATAGTTTTTATGAGTTTAATAAAAAGTATGGAAGTAAATGTTCAGGATTCAGCTAGTAAGTTATGGAGAGTCTAGGAGTTACTAGAGCCTTATAACCACTCATCATCCCCTCTGCTGTGCACAAATCATATCTTATTTGTAAACAGCCACAAATAATGTCTGGGAGTCAGGTTTACTGGTCCTGTTTATTAAGCAAATCATGATGAAAACAAAACATATACAAGATAGACATTTTAATTATTACTCTTGTTTTGGTAAAAGTAATAAAGCATATACAATGCAAATGAATAATTTTAAACTAAAGGGGTATGTTCTCATTTAGTAATTTATAGCAAAACAAAACACATTAGTTAAAGAAATATATAACCCAGAAAGTTTATCTATATGGCAAAACAAACTGAATTATAAAAATATCTGTAGGAGTGCCTTTGATATAATTTACTGCATATCAAGCGACTAAAGTTGAATAATTATGTTGTTCTCTAATTAGCATAATAATATTAATAATTCTAGATGTCAGATTTACATGGTTGAATAATGTATGTTCTATTTTAGTGGATTATATGTCATTTTTAAGTGTTTTTACCAACAATAACAAACTATGATAGAGTTGCTATGTTTTATCCTATTTACTAGATGACTCTGAGGCATAGTTTAAGGATGTGCTGTGTGCAATAGATGTATAAATGATTTGTTTACATTACACTATATAAATGATTTATTTGCTTAATGTCTCGGAAATTATTTGATGTATTATGGTTGCTGATCCTGTTGTCATCAGATTACTACAATAAACAAGATCTATATCTAATTTGGTCTTCTTCTAACTTGCTAAGCCAAATTCGGGTATTTTCATCTTCATTATTTTTATATTAATAGCCCTTTTATTAATTTTATGTTAATATATCACTTTTATAATTTTTAATTACTCCTTATTAAATATGGTTTTTAAAATGTATGAGATATTTTAAACAAGAAAAATAGTATATGATATTGAAAATCTATGCATACCTTACCAAAATATAAAAAAAGTTAATAACATTTTGCCATATTTGGCTCAGACCTATTATTTGAAAACAGGAAACATTATAAAAGATATGGTGCTTTTTTTTGACTTCTCAATGAGGAAGCACTATCCTGATCTTAGTCTTTATATTATGGATTGATATTATAACATTTTAACTACATGTGAGTATAATTATGTACCCTATGTAATATTTTTCTATTTTAATATACAAGTATAAACTTACCTGTAAATGTAATATTTGTAATTTATTGGGCTTACTCACAGTTTTGTGTTCCAGGCTGACCCATGTTTATAAATATTTTAAAAATATATTTTATGAAGAACATGAGCCATTTTATTTTTTAAAACACCATTATTGAATTTTTCCCATAACCATCTAACCTGCCCCCATGCCCTCTTCTTTACAGCACATACCTAGAGCTAGATATGTTGAGATTTATGACATGAGATCATGAACATTTACTAGCTGTGTTAGTTATTAATTGCTATGTTAAAGATTTTTCCAAATACTTAACTACTTGAAGAAATAAATATCTTTTCAGTTTCTTTTATGTTTTATTGTTTATGCAGTTACAGTTGTTCCAATTACTTCACCTTTCTCCCTTTTCACAGTTTCTGTGGTTGTGCAATCCATGCGTGGCTGAGCTGGGTCCTCAGATGCCTCTACATGTCTCACAGGACCGTAGTCAACTTACAGTGCAACTGACTTGTGGATCTGCTTTCTAGCTCACCTATGTAGTTGTTGGTAGGGTACCTCATATGTGGAACTATGGGCCCAGATTCCTGACTGGCTGTTAATGGAAAATCAAGCTCAATCACCTCCAAAGGGTAGTTCACAATATGGCAGGTGATTTTAACAAATTGGGTGAGGGAAAGACCCTAACTTTTATAATTTATCCCAGAAGTGATGTCCTCCCACTTTTGCTGTATTCCACATGTTAGAAACAAGTGACAAAGTCACTCCACAAACAGGGAAAGAAGATGAACATCAAGGGGTGAGTTCACAGGGGTCTATTTCAGAAGCTACCTACTACACTGGCTATTAACAAAGTGTTTTTGAAGTGATTGTTCCAAACATTTTTATGATTATTGAGATCATATTGACATATAACATTTTTGTAAACTTAGGTAATAAATGTGTTGATCTGATACATTTATATATTGCTATATGATTACTATCATAGAGTTAGCTAATACCTCTATCATGACACATAATTGACTCTGTGTGTATGAGAACAACTGAGATCTAGTCCCTTAAAACTTTAAAGGTTGCAATATAGCATTCTGAACTAGATTTACTATGCTGTGCATTATATCTCCAGAGCTTATCTATTAGTTGCAAGCTTTACCCTTAAACAAAATTTTTTAAACTCCCTCCATCTCTCAGTCCCTGGTAACCACCATTCCCTTCTGTTTTTACAGGTTCAACTTTTTTACATAACCCTTTTAAGTGAGATCACACAGTACTTGTCTTCCCTTGTCTACTTATATCACTTTGCATGACATCAAGGTCTATCCATGTTGTTATAAATGTAGGGATTCTTTTTTCTCATGGCTTACTAATAACTCATTTTATATATATTCACCTCTCCTTTATCCAATCATTTATTAATGGACACTTAGGTTGTGTTCATATGTTAGCTATTTTGAAAAATGCTACAACAAACATGTGAGTACAAATATCCCTTAGAGAGTCTAATTTCATCTTCTTTGGATGTATAACAAAAAGTGTCATTGTAGGATTATATGGTAGTTCTATTTTTAATTTTTTGAGAAATCTCCATACTCCTCTATAGCAAATGGACCAGTTTACATTCCCACAAACAGTGCACAGTGGAGGGAGTTTGCCAATACTAACAAAGTATGAATGAAGTCCTTGGGAAAAGTAAAGTTAAACAAGCAATTGAAATGCAGGTAAGAGGGCCCTGGCTCGTGCGTCTCAGTGGACTGAATGCCGGCCTGTGAACCAAAAGGTTGTCAGTTTGGTTCCTAGTCAGGGCACATGCCTGAGTTGTAGGCCAGGCCCCCAGTTGCAGGCATGCGAGAGGTAACCACGCATCAGTTTTTCTCTCCCTCTCTTTCTTTCTCCCTACCCTTCTCTCTGAAAATAAATAAAATCTTAACAAAGAAAAAGAAATGCAGGTAAGAAGTAAAATCAGTTAAGGAAATGGGAAGGTTTATGGAACAGAGCCAGCCATAAGCTTCAATAAATTATGTTTAGAGAATTGTTCATGGTGTAGATTAGATAGAACATAGAGCTTGTCAGAAATTAAAGAAAATGGAAAAATCATCTGACGTCCATGTTGAATGTCCTCACAAGACACAGCCCCACAAAAGCCTGATGCATCTCAAATAATCATAATTAAATGTGTAATGATACCTGTCGCAGAATTATAGGTATGAATTTATTACAAGGTATGTGCGGGAACTCAGGTCCCTTGGTATATGCACCTGTGACACCAAGACCAGAGTTCCGAAAGTGGAACTTAGCATAAACGCGGGTCATTGAAGGCGAAACAGCGTTCCCTTCCTCTTGGTTGCCCTGGTGAACATTACCTGATGGTTTTCTCACCTCCCTCCTCCTGTACCCTAGGAACAGATGCAATTGTTAGCAATTCTATGCACCCATAGTAACCAGCCTCAATAAAAACCCTGGGAACCTGGGAACGGAAGTGTCCTCCTTGGAGGGGGCACTCTCCTTCTCTTCCCGGGCTTGCAGCACTACAAAGCCTCCCATGAGTTTCACTCTCCGCCAAACACCCGCATGACGGGTATGGATTTGAAATAATTGCAAAAAAATTCACAAAAAATTTAAAGACCTGCCTTTTCAACAGATTGAGTCAAGTGGAATAAAAGAAATAATGACTTTTGAATGTTTTACTTCTGGGCCCAAAATTCTGTGTTCAGATTGCAGAATTACTATGCAGAACATACTCTTCGATGGTCTCATTGACGGGGGTTAAGGACGTCTTCTTCCTTGTTATGCCCTAGTGATGTCCTTTGTACACATGCACCGCATCTTTTCTGCTCAGTAGTCCACTGATACGCACTTAGGTCGTTTCCATACCTTGGCTACTGTAAGTAATGCTGCAGTGAACATAAGCATACATGTATCTTTTCGAATTAATGTTTTGGATTTCTTTGGAGGAATATCTGGAAGTAGAATTACTGGGTCATACGTAGTTTTATTTATTTTTTTATTTTTGAGGACCTTCCATACTGTTTTTCATGGTGGTCACACCAGTTTGCAGTTCCTCCACAGTGAAAAAGGATTTCCTTTCTTTCACATCCATGCTAATACTCATTGTTGATTTATTGATGATAGACATTCTGATAGGCGTAAGGTGATATCTTATTATGGTTTTAATTTGCATTTCTCTCATTATTGGTGATGTTGGATGTCTTTTCATATGTCTACTGACCACCCTTATGTCCTCTTTGGATAAATGTCTACCATTTATAGTAACATGGATGAACCTAGAGGGAATCATGCTAAGTGAAATAAGTTAAAGACAAATACCATATGATTTCTCTTATATATTGAATATAAAGAACAAAATAACTGAACAAACAAAACAGAAACAGACTCATAGATACAGAGAAAATACTGATTCTTTTAATGGGAGGGTGCTGGGGATATAGGTTGAAAAGGTGAAAAGGTTGAGAAGTACAAATTGCCAGTTACAAAATAGTTCCAGAGTTAGTAAAACATAGAGAATACGTCGATAATATTGTAATTTCTATGTATGGTGCCAGTTGGTACTAGACTTAGTGAGGTTATCAATTTGTAAATTACACATATATGTAATCACTGTGATAAACACTTGAAACTAATATAAAATAATATCGAATGTCAACTGTAATTGAAAAATAAAAATAAAAATTCAAAATTAGCTAAAGAAGATGAATGATAAGGAGGGACATTCCAGAGGTAAAAACAAGAGTTGTGGTAAACATTGTATTGGGACTTCACTTCTTTCTTAAAGCTGTCTATTCCAATTATTTCCAAGACACAACTATCTTCTGATTTTTCAATTGGATGGATGCTTCCTAGAGAGCTTTGCATGTACCTGTTTCTTGCCAGAATCTCAAGTTTCTAGGTTCTCCTAAGATTATCTTTTCTCATTCTTTAGACTTCCCCTGACTTATCTCAGGCACATATATATTTTCAGCTACTACATACATGAGGTTGAATGTCAAGAAAATAGTTCCAATACATTGCTTCCCTTGTGCATATTTACTTGGATAACTAAAAAAAAACAAAAACTGTCAACGGTTACAAAATTCTGTTTCATATTTCTTCTTACTTTTCCACTATTACACAAACACACATATATACACACACCATGTACACTCACACCCAGAAACTCATGTAGTACTGTGCATACATAGCCATTCACACACAAAAATGCAAACATATACAATGATGACTTTTTAATATTCTCTATTTCACTGAATGGCAAATACTTATATGCTGCTACACTTTTAGATAAAAACTCTTCAACTTGTTTTAACAACTAATAGGTTTCCATCAATTGTGGTGGAGACTGCAGAACAGAACAAATGCAAACTTAAAGGTAATGCGTGGGCTACAGAAATGCATAGAAATAAAAATAAAAATTTGATAGAGAAAATAGTCTTCTCCAACAAGTTTAGTAGATGTAGAGTATATGTGTTATAAAAAGTATTGCATTCATTACTTTGAAATCAGAAACACATAAAAAGATATTGAAATCCAATATAAATGAAAGATTAAAATGAATACAATGAGATTTCTGAAGATACAGAAGTATTTATCCATAAGAATATTTATGGAAAGAAATTTTCTGGTACTCTTGCAGCTAAGAAAAGAATAGTATTTATATTTCTGTTTACATGAACAAAAAATAATCCATGCAACTTCAAATAAAGTGTTTATAAAAAGCCTTAGGCTGTAAGATATGATGACTTTTAGTAACAACATAATATTTTATTTAATAATAATATATTTATTTATTTAATAGATAAAAACTTTAGTTCTTTAAAGTTATGCTTATTTATTGACTCATAAAATAATATTCAAAGGGAGTCTTGGCTGGTGTGGCTCCGTGGATTGAGTGCTCACCAGTGAACCAAAGGATTACCAATCAGGGGACATGCCTGGGTTGCGGGCCAGGTCCCCAGTAAGGGGCGCTCGAGATTCAACCGTTCATATGTTTCTCTCACTCTCTTTCTTCCTCTCTTCCCCTCTGTCTAAAAAATAAATAATATCTTTTTAAAAAATTATAAACCTTTAAAAATATTCACATTGAAATTCTAAAATTAATGGATAAATTCACTGAATAATCCTGTCTGTCTGTAATATACTGCAGGTATATTGTTCTCAAAATTTTTTGTTATCCTCATTTCTGGTATTTTATTTTTGCAATAGATCATAAAGTTATAAATTACATTTTTTCACATGGTAATTAGTGATATATCATATCAAATATGGCAAACATTAATCAAATATAAAATTATGATAATATGAAGTCATCAGATTATGTTAAATCCCCATTCATCTCTTTTAAGCTCCACATTTTTTCAAAAAGAGTTTATGACAGTATGTAAATTTATGAGCAGGAAAAAAATGGAACTGTAAAAATATAAAACTTTGAAACCATGTAAGCTAATATTTTTTAATTGTGATTAATCATGATCTTTGAGCTGACTGTCAAACCTGCCAAAAGTGAGGTTCTGCAAACACTTAGCACACTGATTTCTCCAGGAAGAAAAATACATTGCATTTTAAGAGAAACTCACTTCATGAGTTCTTACAAAAATGTTGAGCAACATTATGGGTTATAAGTTAATGATCATTTCAAAGAAAACATAAGTGTTTTGAGTACCACGGCTTTGAGCTGAAATTTAACCTACTGCATTTATTTAATTCATTTGGTTTACATAATTTTTTATCTACATTGATAGCAATCAGAAAACATGACAAAATGCAAGTACAGCACATCTGTTAAACCATCTTTCTTAAGAACCATTTTTTTTTAAGAACTATATTAACAGTCAATTCAAGCTTAAATATGAACAAGAGTTTGACAACACTGGTCTTGTGTTGATTTTTAAATTTTTGACATCTATTTTGAAAGTCAAGAAACCTTACCAATTTTCTTTGAGATGAGAGGGTCACCTTTGGAGGTGAGAGAGATTGATGTCTCTGCCTAACAAAAACAATTTTTATCAACATAAGATACAGTTTTGCTGAGAGGTCTGAATGAATTCTGAATTGGAACTCAATGATATACAAAACATCTGAGTATATTCTTGAAAAATAGCAACACAAAGTTTAAAAACCATCTATCTTAATAGAACATCTGATTTTAACAAGTACCTCCTATCCAGCTAGCTATAGAGCAATAAGAATGGATTTATACTGGAATAAGCCCTTACATAACTGAAATAATCTCCAATTGACTGAACTATTTCAAGTTTATTACCAAGATAACATAAGGTGTTTTTCTTTCTATTTATAATGACAAGTGATCATATACTTTTTCTTGCAAACTCTACTTTCAGGTTTTTAAATATGTTAAAGAAAAAGATGAAAAATATTTTCAATCATTTGAGATTGAACTATAAGCATTCTCGTCATGCTCATTTTTAATAATATGCTCATAATAATAACTCAGGCATTGCATGTTTATTGTGTGCATGGATTCTTTTCAACAAGCCTTTAAGAAAGTTAATATTATAGTAAGTATGCTCGTTTTATAGATGAAGGAACTATTGGAACGCTTTATGGCAGATTGTAGATCAAGGCGGGCTGCCTGGAAGGATGGAGATTATGTTGTAAGTGTTGTGCCCACAGCCACAGTTGTGGGTAAGAAATTTACTTTCTTATAGTTTCAGAGGTAGTGAATGACAATACTAGGCCTAATTCCAAACAAATGCACCAACCGTTACCCACTAAGGCCTCCTACATTACTGGTAATATCATACATACATTGGACCTAGTTTGAGTTTATATTACCTAAATTAAGACTGATTTGGACAGTGATAATTGTATATTGATGACAATAGCTCTGTATCAATAGCTTTGTATCAATAATCCTTTAAAAGACTACATATCTACAGTATTACAAGTATGATTAATTAATTACTTTCATGTATTTAAAATTTTTTATTTGAATGTCTATATTTGAGGAATTTAAACAATTAAAAATCCTCATTTTTTAAATCTGTAACTTGCAAGAAGTGTTTGGAGGCTTGGTTAAATATAGTGCCATTCAAAGAGAATTATATTTGAGAAATTAAATTCAAAGTTTAACAAAGATAGGTATATGCCACTCAGGAGAGGGTTAAATATTTTTCTTTGCAAAAAAAAGATCTCCTTGGAGTCTTTCATTCAATTTTAAGTATTTAATCAAATGAGAAAATGCAAGGTGTTAATCAAATAGGAAAATCGTAAGGTTTTTCCACTGGGGACGTACCCGTGATCATATTGATAGAGATAATGAGATTTGGATACCTGGGTACAAAACCTTTTATTAAGAGGGAAAAATGTGTCAGACCTCTGAAGGATTTCATATACATTTGTTAAAACAATTGAGTATAACAGATAAAAAGCCTAAATCTCTACTTTATATTGTCATTTATTTCTAAGAGTAGTAAAAATAGAGTTGGCAAGAAAAAGTATATGATCACTTGTCATTATAAATAGAAAGAAAAACACATCTCCCAAAAGAATCTTTTTTTATTTTAAGTGGTATTACTGAGATCCAAGGTATAATGATAAGCATTATGTAAGTTACATGAAAATGAATTAAGCAAAACACTCAAGGTCACACATATCTATGATTACAACCTACCTTCGTTAACTTTGTTTATACATTATTTGTTGTTTGTATTGGATAAATGTATTTACTTGAACTTCACATTTTTATTTATTTTTCTTTTTTTATTTGAATATAAAATAATTATTACATCAAAATATATAAAATTAATGTAACAATGTAAATATAACCCAACAGTGAATATGTTTCTGTTTTAATGTTAGATACTGTGTCTGACTATGAATAAAGAGATAAAAAGTAGTTAACATAGAGTCACAGATATGAAAGACAGTAAAATGTGATGTGCAACTTTGAACAAATGCATTTTAAAAGCTAAGCAAATGGAAGCTTTTAAGTGAACATAAATTAACAAAATTGATATGAGAGACAGTTTTAATTTTACTGAAAATGTTTCAAAACATAAAAAATATTTTTAAAAATTATCCAATTGTCCTACAAAGCTAACATAACTCAACACAAAGAACACTATAGATAAATTTTATTTTGACTGTATGTCAAAATACAAATAAAATATTATAAGATCAAACTATGCAGTAGAAATTAAATCAAAATGAATCAGGACAAACAGGGTTTATTCCAGGAATGTAGGGTCATTTATCAATAGAAAAACTTATCAGCATTATTTTTCTATGTTTAAAAGATATTTTGTCTTATTCAATAAGAACTTTGACAGTTAGTTAAGAGAATGAGATATAATCCTAATTTAGATAAGAAGTAAAAGATATAAATGTGCATGATATAGAGGAAACTAGTTGTTTTTGCTTTATTTTTTATAAAAGATTAGAACTTTTGGATATGTGAGTGAAAATCAGGAATATCAATGTAAATTCAGGACTAGAAATTTAAAAGTTATTTTTGTCACAATGTAAATTATAGTAGTTATTTCGATGTGAGATTTCAATCTATTTAGTATGGCTTACCAAGTTTTTGAAAATTTAAATATGAACTCCCAGGTTATGATCTTTAACTGAGTTTAAAAGAAAAAATAAATGGCAGAGTATCTGATTCTATACTGTTGCAGGAAATTTCCTTCTGAAACAATACATGTAACCAATTTCATTCACACACCATGAGTATTTTAGGAAAATTATGAGTATAAATTAAAAATTATGTGGTTTCATGTCTGAATTACTAAAGAAAGATAGCCAAAATGGTGGAAAATAATTGTAACCCTCAGGGGGAAAAAAAAGGAAGAAAAAAAAAGCATGCACTTTGTTTTAGTGTTTTATAGGCAAAGTTCCCTTCAGCTCTGCTTTTGGAAAATTGAAAATGAGTTCCTGAACTGACCTTTACTCTAGAGAGTCATAATTACAGCCCAGAAGAGTTCTAGGCTCCAGGTATTTGCTCAGAGCTCCACTTCCCTGTGCATTGACACTGTGTTTTCTACAAACCAAAGTTCCTTCTTTCATGTTTGTTGTGCAAATTTAATATTCCCAAGGTAGTCCCCAGGCAAAGTATACTCTTTCCCTAGTATATCCAAGTTATTTCTCAAGATGCCAATTATTGTTTTTGTTAGTACTCTGTTTATATAGATACATAAGTTTTGACCAAGGACATTTTCCCCAAAGCCTTATGATGGTTTGTGATGATTTGGTAGATTGCAAGGTATTTCAGCAACACATAAATTGCATTCAAGGAGAGGTGCCTGGATGAAGATAGTGCTGGAACACCTTGTTTCAGAAAATGAAACTTCATTTATAAATATGAGTGATGTACCTAAATAATAAAGCAGCTGAAGTTAATTGAAAGCATGTTGACTAGGTAGTGCTAAAGGAACTAAAGGAGAGAAACCAAGCAATTATTGAAGTTTATCCCATTCTTTTTTAACATTGAATTTCTGTAGGCTTAAATTTAAAGAAAAATCCATTAAAACAGGAATAAAAATAAGCAAATATAGTGATGGACAAGAATTAGGCTTAGAGAGGCTGAGTTATTAATGATGCAAAAGATCAAAAGCAAACTCAATGCCCAGGCTACAGATTTAGAAATAAACATTCTTGGAGGCAAAGGAAGTAAAATTTCACGAATGAAGAAACCACAAAATGAATAACAAATGCTGTCTTTAGAGATATAAAAGACTCTGACCTAGGCATCAGTAGTGCTATATAAATTATACACTAGAAGTGAACTTTTCTTGATTAATTCCAACAGTAGAATACAGCATGCTCTCTAATGAAGGAAAAAAGCACTCAAGGGCCAAGTGCCCTTCGCTGAACAGCCTTGCCCCAGAGTTTGAGATGGGAATGATGTTCATGCCAAATGAAAAGACAAAGCCTATTTTAGAGTTAATGATCTTTCAACCTATGAACATTTCAGTCTCTCCTAAATTGCTAAATGTTTGTGTTGGGTCATTAGATAATATTTATATCAGTTACTTATATCAGTTTATTTTTATTAGGTTTTTAATTTTCATCAGAGGTCCTAAGACAACTCTATTGGAAAATTTAAGTAGGTTAAACAAAATAAAGCCACTCATTGACCAAATTTCCCCTCTACCAGATTACATATAGCAAATCATCCGAACTCATTTTCGTTATTTGTTTTGATATTTTTATTGGCCACGTGTTTCAGGGTCTTCTGTTAATTAAAAGCTGAAATCAAACAGGTACCTTGCTACTCTTACTACCTGTGTGGGAATAAGCATGAAAAGCTAGAGACTTATATTTTAAAACAGAGAAAATTAAAAGCACTAGTAAACTTAAAAACCATATTTAAAGAGTATTTCTTTCCTGTGAAGTTAGTGGTAACTTATTTCAACTTAATTTCTTAAAACACAGATAACTTGTTACTGTTATCATAGGTAGTTAACTAGCTATTTATAAGACAGAGAGCAAAGGTATTAGACATTGAGCTTAATAAACTGGGGAACATCAGCCTGCTTGCTTCTCCAGGAAGCGGTGGTATTCATGGACTCATTCATAAACTCCAGGGAACTGCTGCTGAGGAGACTTAATCCTCAGAGCACAGAAATTCTCTCCAGGAGCACTGTCCACCCCTGGTACCAGATTGTTGGAGGGGGAGTTACAGCGGAAGGCCCTTGAACATACAGGTCTATCAGTCAACTTGGGGTGGGACTTAACACAAGCCTGTAAAAGTGTTAAAAGTTGATTGGTTATTTTGAAAAAGTTCCTGATTATAACCCCAGGGAAACAAAGAAGTCCTCTCTCTCTCTCTGCCTCACTCAGAGACTCACACTTGTCCTGTTTGTTTGCATGCTCCCTCCCCTGGGAGCAGGCTACCTTGCAGGCCTCGTAGCCAACCAGAGCCCTCAGCAAACTGCCTGGGGCTCTAAAGGACTAAACTTTAGTATGAAAGGGAAACACTGGACACTGGCCCTTGCTTTGGTCTTGCTGAAGACACTGTTGGACTTTTTCCATGGAAGGATGAACCGAGATGGAACATTAAAAACACAGAGGCAGCTTCTATTTCCACCCAAATGAACTTTGCCACACTACAATTTCCCGTGCCTGAGTTCGTGAAATGCTTTTCTCAAGATCCCAAGGAAGACCCTGATTTCTACTGGTAACATTACCATGAATGTCTCAAAAGCAGAAATCATATCTCAAATATCAGTCAGATGCAGAACTCAAGGACAGGTCATATAAGAAACATGTTCTTCAAATTTTTTCAATAAATTTATCAAATTCAGAAAGCTTCTGCTTCTCAGGTCGTGACTCATGATGTCAAAGGCACAGAAACACAACGCAGAAACCAAACAAAACTCAAAGACAGGGATACAGTTTAAATTATGTATTTTTAATATGTGAATTTTAAAGAAAACACAGTAGGGAGGTTTTATTGTAGAATATGCTTTTCCTTTTCACAGTTATCATCTACCAATTTCTTGATCTTTTCACATAAGGTGCAGTTAATAAGCAAAATACATTGTGCTCATCTATATCTTATTTAAGATGGGCTATTCATTTATTCCATAAACATTTAATTAGCTATTATTTTAAGCAAATCTTTATGTTAGGCATCAAAATTATTAAATATGTAATTAACAGACACCAATTCAGAGAGCTTGCACTATTATTCCTTTTTAACTTATTGTCATTTTTATAACTAAAGACATTTTTCTACATACTACATGGGTAGAAATTCCATGAATATGATGAATGTGAGAAGGAAAAGGACTTGGCAAATATTCCACTCAATCAATATTTTCACAGAGAAATAGGAGTGAGATGCCATGTCAGTAAATGCTGACTGGCTTAAAGTCATGAAAAGATCAAGGACTAGCGAATTTAGAAACGTGGCATGCGCTGAAGTTGAGTATGATTCATGTCCTTTGACAGCTTATAAATTCAAAGAGATCATTCTGACTGAATAGATTACAGTAGAGTGGTATCAACAGCCCAAGGAACCTGGCCAAACAACATTGAGTAAGCTACAAAATGCTTTTGGCATTTGCTGTTATTTAGACAATACTGTCATTATAAATGACATTTATAGGAAACATTCATAGAATCTAAGCAACCTGTCCCCGAGGTAGCAATAACATGGGTTTGGGGTGCGGAAGGCTAAATATGAATTCTTTAAAGAGGAAAATAGGACCTGGAGTAATGTGATAGATGTAAGTAGTTTCTTTGGTAACAGGATAAAATACCATCTGTAAAATATACTTCATGCCCAAAACAAGTTAGGTTGCTTGAATTTTCTGAGATTTATAAACTGTTATTTTCAATAAATTTCAAATATCTGAGTCAGAAAAGGGCAGTTTTTAATTTATATGATATAGATGATATATATAGAGAGCGATATAGATATAGATACACACACAAATAGTCTAGATATCATGTTTTATTCCTCTTTACAAAAAGTAAGCAATACATGGCCTATTGCTTCATGTCTGTTACCCCAACAAAGTTTATTTCACATAGCCCAATTTATTATCTTCAAAATGAATGTAACACTATTACAATTATCTTACTAGGGATATGAATAATGTCACTCTTTTACTTTTTTTTTTTTTTACTCTCCTCTCTTGCATCAGGACAGAAGAAACTTTCAGTAACAATTTTAATCTTATTGGCTCACATGGTATGGCTTTTTGCCTATATTTACTTGAAAGGATACCATTTTAACCAATAGTTATCCAATAGTTATTGGAATGTGAAGGAAGGGAAATAAATAGTGTGGATTTGTCTTTACTCAAGTTTTGAAATAATTATGAAATAAGAACAAGGAAAAAGTGTGATGGGAGATTGAGACCTTGAATCTTGGTGAAGCTTTCATTGAGGAAAGTGGCACATAAGGTGAATTTTGTTTCTAAGACCTATGTCTCTTCACATTTTAACTTCTCTAAAACCAGGGTATATGCTCATTGTTGTCTTATAAATATTATAGTCATCTATACACACTGTGTATTTCTTAGCTCATGCTTATTTTTCCTTCTGAACTTATTTATTAGATTTAGTCACTCATGAAAGCTTACAGGAACGTAAGTGAAGAATAGAGAAAAAAACTACTTATGTACTTATGCCCACAACACTCATCATCATTCTCTGTATGTGGCACTCTCTTTTATTCAGTTACTAGAATGCATGAGGCAGACCATGAGACATTTCAAACATTCAACAATACACTCACACACTGTGTTGTCCGAAAACACTTCACATTTGTCATCATGAGAAATTACTAAAGACAGTAACCTCTATCACACATTACTTTAATTGAGACTTCAGTCAACTTGTTAATATTTTTGATTAAATTGGAAATATTGACCATATGCTTCTTCTTGAAATAACTTCTGATTTTAATTTGGGTAGCAAAAAAAAAAAAAAAAAGTAAAGCGCTCCAATCCCAGCTATGATGGAGTAAATTTGATAGATCAGAAATCCTATTCAAAGCATATAAAAAAAGCCTAATAAAATTGTAATAAAGAGAAGAAGGAAGAAGAGTAGTAGTTGCAGTAGAAGAAAAAAGAGGAAGAAGAGAGGGGAGGGAAGGGGGAGGAGAAGGAGAGGAGGACAGGGGTATAAAAGGAGGAGGAGGAGAAGAAGGAAGGATAAAAAGGAAGAAGAAGAAGAAAGAAGAAGGAAGAAGAGGGAGAGGGAGAAAAAGAGGAAGTTTGTTGAATAAAAAGTCCATTGGAAAGCTGCTTTGGCAATTAAGGCCTCATGATACAAGATCCTAGATCAAAAGAAATGAAAGAATAATGGGCCAACATTGTTTTGCATCAGTTTTCTTCTTCTTTTTTTCCCCTTAGAGGTTATTGCTATTCTTCATATGGAGTGAGATGTTAAAAATCTGGGCAGCAAAGCCTAGAAACAGAAATGTTGGGAGAGATTTTATCGACTCTCACTGAATGGGAGGACATGATTTTAGTATTTGAGACTACTAAGGTAACCAGAATTTGATGGGGCCAGCATTCCAGAGCAGAGAGAGGTACAGAGAGATACGCGCAAGATAAGTCAGTTTCCCCTTGAGCCATTTGCCAAATTATTATGTTAAGCACAACGAGATGTTAAAAGTCAAGATGAAAGAATCTGAAAGGAAGACTGGTTTTTTGACATTTCACAGTGCTAAAGAATAAAAACCGATATTTATACCTGTTAGAATAAATCACTCAAAAATTATTACCTTGCCTCAAATCAGCATAATTTAATCTTCTCTCAATCTTACTGCCTATCAGATTACAGGGTTAACAGTCTTTGGTGGATAAAAGCATCAGTAGAAGCCTTTATTGTTTTTCATATAAAATTCCTATTTATAGTTAATTTTATGTGTCAACTTGGCCAGGTTATATAGCCCTGTTGTTTGATCAGATGCTAGTGTACATATTGCTGTAAAGGTAGATGTTGTTTAGATATAATTAACACTATGTCAGTTGATGTTAAGAAAATGAGATTTCCCTCAGTAATGTGTGTGGGTTTCATAAAATTAATTGAGGCTTTAAAAACAAACACTAAGGTTTTCTAAAGAAGAAGAAAATCCACCTCAAGACTTAATCATCAGCTCTTACCTGACTTTCCAGCCTCCAGGTCTACTCTATAGATTCTGAACTTGCCAGTCCCCACAACTGAAAATCACATGAGCCAATTCTTTCAAATAAATCTAGATAGATAGATGGTAGATAGATACATACACACATACGTAGATACATAGGCCCATTAGTTCTTTTTCTCTGGAGAACACTGACTAATATCATACAACCCAGCACTAAAACATAAATACCAAGGCATACAATATAGAGAACCAAGGGAAAAACAACAACAATTTAAGAAAAAAACACACTAAAGACAAATCCAGAATGAGTGACGCTATATATATATCACACATGGATTTAAAAATGAATAGAAAAATGATGTGTTCCTAAATGTATATGATAAATGGGGAATTTACCATAGAATAATAATAAGAAAAAGTGCTAAATATAAATTCCAAAACTAAATCAGTACTGGCTATTAAGAAATCATGACATTATTTTGGCATAAAATTGATCATAGTGTAAAAGAGAATTTGTGAACCAGATACAAGAAAAACAGTAATTTGCAGACTGAGACAAAGAATTCAAACAGGATGAAAAATACAGAAGAAAAATATACATAAAATATATGAGACAGAGGAATGCATTTAATATACATCTACCTAATTTATAAATTAAACTTTATCATAGGTGTGTATATAATAGGAAAAACATAGTATATATCGGTTTTGGTACTATACTACTTTTGGCATTCACTGGGGGTCTTGCAACATTTCCCCTCTGGGTAAGTGGGGGTCTACTGTATTTCAGCAGTTTAGGATCTAGTTAACCAGTAGCCCCTAAGGGAAGGATTTTTATAACAGAGTTCTCTGAATATTTTAAAATGGTTCCTTTACCCCAACTCCATCTGGGAGCATGCGATGATTTTTCTCTAATATTACCTGTGGTAATTTTGTTGACTTTTGGAGACAAACCTCAGAATATTGTGGGGCTCCCTACGACTGTATGTCTGTCTGTAGTTAACCCCACATTTGCAGCCCTGAGCTGCCAGAAAGTTGTCAGTTACAGCTCTCGGCCCTAGTTCCTCTCCAGGTCCTAGTTCCAGAGGCAGCTCCTGCTTGTGAGTCTCTGCTCTGGGAAGCTTAACTCCCTGTATTTACCTGCATGTTTCTTCAGCCTTGGAGGCATCCATTGTCCTGTGCCCTGCTCCAGAAAATGTTGTTAGTTTCTGTTTGTTCAGCTTTTTGTATTATTCAGTTGGAGTGTTTCTTCGAGTTCCTCACATGCAGAACTGGAAGTCATTTGTTTTTGTTTTTGTTCTTCAAGGTTTTTGACTATATATTGTAAAATTAGGAGAGGAAATGCTAGTTGCTATGATGATTTGATTTATTTGAAACAAGTTGGTTGACTTTAGGATAATAAATGTGTATACTTTATAAATGCACAGTAACTTTTAAGGGACTCGGACCTTAAAATAATGCCAACTGGGGAGAAAATCTGAACCACCGCTATGCTCTGTGTGTCTGTGCTGTAAATACTCTCAACTGTAGCCTTTGCCATTTGTCTTATAACGTGTACAGTGGAGTGTTTCTAAGGTGGCAGAGGCAAAGTACTTTTCGCAGTAAAGGAAAGTTCCTTACATGTTTGCAATCAATTTGACTGTTTGATATGCAAGATAGCTTTGATGTTTTTTTTAAAAAAGAGTTTTATTCATTAGTGTTGATCAACAAATACTTATTTTCTTAAATAGTCAAAGATAAGACAAAATTATTGACTTTCCAATATTTTCTTGAGCTATTTGATATATTTTCTGACCTAATATATTTTATTCATCATTAATATTTATTCAATTTATGTTTAATAACTTTTTAAAGTAATGCTAGAAAGGATTCAATTTAAATTATTTTAGGTAAGAACTTATAACGTGGACTGTAGTTTGCACAGTTTAGTTCATTTCTCAATTGTACAGAGATAATTGTAAAATTATCTGGATATGCTGTTGTCTGACTTTTCGACCTCAAGTCATATGTAAAGCCAAGTTTTCTATCACAAAATCTTTTTTTTATTTTTTAAAAGGTCTTATTTATTTATCCTTAGAGAGAAGAGAAGGGAGGGAGAGAGTGGGAGAGAGACATCAACATGTGGTCTTCTCCCACACACCCTCTGCTGGGGACCTGGCCCACAGCCCAGGCATGTGCCCTGACCTGGAATCGAAGAGTCAGCCTTTTGGTTCGCAGGCCAGCCCTCAGTCCTCTGAGCCACACCAGCCAGGGCCGCAGTCACAAGATCTTTGAAGGCATAGTTTTTTAAACTGATTTTTTTGAAGTTTAATGTACACACATGATAAAACTTGTTTGATAATTAGGAAGTCAAATGCACAAAAAAATATAAATATATAACATTCTCCTTTTCTACTTACATTTGTTACATATCAATTAAGACAGAAGAATATAAAGTCAAATTATTTCTGTCTTATCTCAACTATCAAAGAGTATGTTGACAAATTATCATTATAACTGTGAATTTATGATTATCTCCCTGTCTGTCTACCTATCTGTCTAGCCATCTTTACCTACTTTAGAAGTGGAAATTATTCCAAGTACATATAAATATTTAATTCCATAGCAGTTTACATGTCCTACATTAAATGTCACTTTCAAATACTGGGTTTGGCCCCTGCAATACCCCACCAACACATACATAGCAATTGTGATGTCTTTTTATCACATGTATCATAAATGTGATGATTTATGTGATTACATTTTCACTAAGTCTCCTTCCCGAGTCTACCATAAGCCATCTAAGGGCAGAGAACTTTTGTTTTCTTCTTGGCTCCATTGTCAATTTGGTGGCTACTATAAGGTTAGTGATTGATTCAAAAGCCTGTTGAGCACATAAATAAATTTCCTATATATTATATGTGACAATCTACAGTGTGAAATATGTTAGACTAAAATTCAAACTGATCCCATTCAGGATCAATGTAGATAGTTAGTAACTGTACTCAATTTTTATTCCCATTCAAACATCAAACAAATGATGTTTACAAACATTTCTCGATGCTTTAAAAGCTTACTACATGCAATGCTATCGTGGCAAAATATGTCAATGTGATGTGCAATACGTGAGACGACACAAAAACGAGATTAAAGTTTATGGACTATATTATATTATGTTATACTAGAATGTAGGTGATTTCTAATTTTATATAATTTTTTATAAAAATTCAAATTATAAAGAATATAGAAAGTACAGTAAAAATATAAACCTTTTAAAATAATCCTCCATAATGTCACAAAACAAGGAAGAGCCACTATTAATATTTTAGTTTGTTATTTTAAGAACATATTTTTTCATTGTGAAACTATGTAATTATCAATGTGGATGTAGTTTATCTTACAAGATAGTTTTTCATGCTTGATTTATATGTATATATATGCATGAATACATATTTCTTTACATATGAATATAGTTATATGCATATAATCATGTGTATGTACTTCATTAATATGCTGTAAGGTGATATATGGA
>PVJD01013867.1:0-31898 GCA_004026545.1 Mormoops blainvillei | reverse complement strand
AAAGGGAAAAAATCCAGCAATGTTGTATAATTCAGTAAATTGAACCAAAATCCTTGAAATTATATTTCCCTTTCTAATATACAAAAAGGAAATATTAATTGTGCATCATTATATTTCAAAGTCAAAGTCTCCAAGTAGTTAGTTAGTTTAGAAAGCATAGACTAACACCTGTATCACAAAAGCATATTAACTCTTTCTGACTGTCATATGCGATTTTCAGGACAAGATTACCAAACCTCCTTTTACCTTCTTCTAAAATAATAAAAATTTGAAGAGACAAAGAGGAGCAAGTTAACTTTAAAATAACAGTACCACAAATATATTCGATAGTAAACCATAGACAATATTAGAAGGTAAAAAATAATCTAATGCTTCATATAAGAATTTTTGTTTGTCTATGTCTACAAGAAAATATCTAATAGATTTCTTAGAATTAAGAGTTATTTTTCCAAGAATTTTTGGCCTCCAAGCCATAAAGATTCAATTGAGCAAGTGCCAGTTACAGGGAAAGAGGTTAACTTCATAGAGAAATCTCACAAAACATGTTTTTTGAGAAAACAAGTAACCTAGATGCGTTAGACAAGTATCTTGATGATTTACAAGGGCATCCTCAAATGTTCTGTATCAATGAACGCACAGATGCAGCCTCTTAAAAATCAGTTGCTAAGTGAAAAAATTGTATTAAGAAATAAAGCCCTGGAGAATACATTAAGCAATTTGCAAAAATCATTCAGAGATTTAAGTACAAAAAGCTTCATGTTATAGCAAACAAGGAAGCATAAAATAGTTTAGTCATGCTCTTCATGATTAAGTGTGAGGAAGATCTCTTTAATCTGATTGTAACAGAATGTGTAAAGAATTCACATGACTCCACTCTAGGAAGACAAACAATCCAATTAAAAAATGGGCAAAGGACCTGAACAGACACTGTGTACGTTCTCCAAGCAGGACGTACACAGGGCCCAGAGACACGTGAAAGGATACTCAGCATCACTAGCCATCAGAGAGATGTGAATTAAAACCACAATGAGATACCACTTCACACAGATCAGAATGGCCATCATAACCAAATCAACAAACAACAAGTGCTGGTGAGGTTGTGGAGAAAAGGCAACCCTAGTACACTGTTGGTGGGAATGCAGACTGGTGCAGCCACTGTGGAAAACAGTTTGGAATTTCCTCAAAAAACTAAAAATGGAACTGCCTTTTGATCCAGCAATTCCACTGCTGGGATTATACCCTAAGAATCCTGAAACACCAATTCAAAAGAACCCGTGCACCCCAATGTTCATAGCAGTACAATTTACAATAGCCAAGAACTGGAAGCAACCTAAGTGCTCATCAGTAAATGAGTGGATCAAAAAACTGTGGTACATTTACACAATGGAATACTACGCAGCAGAAAGAGAGAAGGAGCTCCTACCCTTTGTGAAAGCATGGATGGAACTGGAGAGCATTATGCTAAGTGAAATAAGCCAGGGGGTGAAAGACAGATACCACACGATCTCACCTATCAGTGGAACCTAACCAGCAAAAGAAACAAGCAAGCAAAACAGAACCAGAGACATGGAAATAAAGAACAAACTGACAGTGACCAGAAGGGAGGAGGGAGGGTAATGACGGGAAAGAGAGAGGAAGGGTCATCAAGGAACATGCATAAAGGACCCATCGACAAAGCCAAATGGGGAAGGATTGAGGGTTGGAGGTGGGGGTGTGTGGGGCAGGGGAAAGTGGTGGTGGGAAAATGTTGACAAAAAAAATAAACAGGGGGAGGCTAAGAGTAGTACAGGAAATTGAGAAGCCAAAGAACTGTATGTACAACTCATAAACATGAACTAAGAGGTGTGGGGATGATGGGATGGGCGGCAGGGTAGAGGGGATAAAGGGGGGAAAATGAGACAACTATAATGGCATGCTCAATAAAATATACAAAAAAAAGACCATTTCTAAGCAATTGGGGGCATTTGTAAAGGAAATGGGTATTAGATGACATATGGAATTATTGGAATTATTGCTCATTTTCTTACAGTATATTGTAGTTATATAGGAGAAAGTTATTTATTTGGAGGTGAATGCTAAAAACTTTAGGAGTGAAGTATCATGATATCTGTACTTTAAAAGAGTTAAGAAATGAAACATGAAGTACATCATAATAAAAAATGAGAATAAAAGAAATCCTTATCTGTGTGGTAACCAGACATCTCATTGAAATAACAATGTGTTGAGAAAGGTAGCCTCATCCACATTTGTTTTCCTTTTTGTTACTCATCCTTCATAATATCTCAATTTTATAAGCCAACTTTAATAAAATTAATGGTGATCAATTTTTTTTAAAGTCTACTTTGTTAGATTTAAAAAAAAAAAGAATGTAGAGAGATTGCTGGAAGTTAATGCAAGCTGGACAGCCCCAAAGGTTCTCAAGTGAACCTTCTCAGCTTCTCTGAAAACTCGCTCACTTTGGTTTATGAAAATCTGTAACCAAAACAACACAGTTTTTCTGTCCTTCTGAACCATGTTTGTTAAGCAAATTGTCACTCTACTTAAAAACCAAATGAAATATGATACCTTAATCTCTCCCAAAATGCCCTTGACTCTTTTGACAAAGAAAGTAATGATCAGGGGCCCTTCCAGAGCTGATGGCTCCAAGTAGGTCTTCACAGATAAAGACTCAGGAGCAAACTGGACCACGCCATTGGGATCACCAAACTTTTGTATCTAAAAATAGAAACAGAGCAGAGTGAATTACATATTTAACAACTATGAGTGAAAATACATTATCTAACTTATCAATACGCAAATAGCTGAAGATGTAGAACACAGAAATAATACTTAAATATAATGTATATAGCTATATGATTGTTTTAAACTTTCTTTATAACACTGATTGTTACTTAAAACAAGTACATTCTTATTCCCCAAGGATAATGGAAATAAGTGTCTGGAAAACTATAATTTGTAGAACCCCAAAAGGGTAGTGCTTTGATGTCTCAGTTTAGGTTTATTTGCCTTACATTTGTTTTATATAACCAGTTAATTTTGGCTAATTTCTTTAGTTAGAATAAACCTATATAGTACTGGTTCTAATAGAATGTAGAGAGTGGCAAAAAACTCTGTGATGCTTAGTTTTATGTGTCAACATAAAGATTACGGTGCCAAAATGTTTGGTCAATCACTAGTTCAGATGTTGCTGGGAAGGTATTTTGCAGAAGTGATTAATATTTACAATGCCGACTTTAAGTAAAGGAGATTATCCTCAATAATGTGAGTGCGTCTCAACTTAGAAATCCTGCTTGAGTTTCCAGTCTGCTGGCCTGCCTCACGAAATTCAAAGTCAAGGCTGCAACTTTAACTCTGTCCTGGGTTTTCTGCCTGCTAGGCTGCCTGCTTGCCACTTCTTTTTCTGACAAATTAATCTGGGAAAAGTGATGGCTTGTTCAGATTCTGCTGTACTCTGTTTCGGAACCTTCTATGGGAGTGTGAAATAGTCCTCTGCCGAGATGGTCAACCTCTTCTTCACCTCCCAAAATTTCAATATAAGAAAACCCAGAGCTTGGCAAGCTTGTTGGTTCCCACAGTCAAAGTCAATCAGTCAATCAATCTCTCTCTCTCTCTCTCTCTCTCTCTCTGCCCCCCACCCTCTTTCCCCCCTTCCCTTCCTCCCTCTCTATTTCTCTGGTAAAATATAACTGGTACAGACCCCAGAAAAGAGTATTTTCCAAACTTAAAAGCTGTCCACTTCTCTGTATTGATTTCAGTAGCCTTGGTCCAAGCACTTTCTGCTCTGATGGACTGGGTAGTCCATATCAAATATGCTGAATTCAAATCTAATCTAACATATTGTTGGTGCTAATTGAACAAGTACCATCTTCCTTCACATAATCTGACTTGTAACTAGTTAATAATTTTTATGTATTTTGATGTAAAGATATTCAATATTTAGGATGATATCACAAATACCTGCTCCCTAAAAGTGGCAAATAACTCCCAAAACACCAAATTTTCTTAAAGAGTGTAAAATAAGTATTTCTTATTTCTTTAATTCTTATATTAAAGCCTTCTTAGAAATAATACCAATAATAAGGTTATATAAGAACTCATAGAACCACAGGAATTATTATAACTCATTTGGTTTGATAACTTCCAATTCATCATAAGCCTATAGAGTTTCAAAAATGCAAATGCATTTTCTCATAACTCCATCACAAATTTTGCAGGGAGATAAAGTCAGACTTACTGTTAACGTAACATCTTTAGCTCTGGAGTCTAATTTAGCTTCTCCTTTCACAAGTTTCAGTTTAATAACAAAAGTCTCTTCAACTTCAATTTCTTCATGAGGATGGACTGTCAGAGTTATGGTCCTCACTCCCCCCTCTCCCTCTCCAAAATAGAAGGACCCGCTCACTGGGTCGGCAATGTCCCTGTTCCGTGGCGGTAAGGCTTCCTGAGAATTGGGTCCTACTATCTCCCAGTTCACCTGCAGGGTGTGTTTTTTTTAATAGATATGATCAGTTTTAAAGCAAGAATTACTTTACAGTCTATGAAATATTAAAAATATACACACGTGCATGAAAATTTTTCTACAATATCTCCAGAAAATTCCTGGTACCAACTCAAATTTTTAAACAATGATTATGTGCCTAGCTATAGAATATCAGTTTTCATGAATAATAAGGTCTAACAAGAAAAGAGAAATATGAATACCTGGTCATTTTTCACCATCCCAGGATAACAAAAATATAAAAGTACGTTATTTAAAAACATATATTAGAAAAATATTAAAAATTTAAATATATGAGCACAACACTGTCTTGCTGTTTGCATAGGTTCTGTTAATCAAAACCTATTTGAATAATAAAACCATGTGAAAAGTCTGTGGGTGTGCAACCTCTTCTAAATATACTTCAATAAATTCCTAGTATAAAATGAACAGAAATTTTCATTACCTGCTATATGAAACAAAGTTTTTATATTCTAATAAATGCAGTTTTTAAACTTCCTATAATTTAAAATTGTATGCTTTTCAATATCCATGAAGAAAGTCAATCGGGCATTTCTCTTTGCTTCTTTTATCTTTCTTCAGTGTTGTACACAACCAATCACCTCCTTTTTCTTAAAATGCTGTGTCCTGTATCTTTTGACTTACCTGATACCCACATGACACATACCTTCCTAGTTCTCTTCTTCCCTTACTTCTCAATCGTCTTTGCTGGCTCTCCTTCCTCAGATCCCTAAACACTGGGAGCCCAGGGCTCAGGTTTGTATCCTTCACATCTCTTTCTGCACTCCTTAGGCCTCATAGTTTCAAATGCTGCATTTGTATCAAGACCTTCCCGGTCTGCAGCCCTTACCCCTCACCCACAAGGCTCACTTGCACATCCGGCTGACTACCCGACCACCCCCGACCCCGCCATGGGATATCTTGTAGCTATCTCAAATGAGCATGGCCAAAACGGCACTCTTGATTCTCTCCCAAGCTTCTGCACTTCAGTGAGCGGCACTATAATATAACCAGTTGCTAAAACTAACATTCTAGTAGTTACCTTTCATTCTTCTCTTTTCCTTAGCCTCCATTAGCCCAATGAGTTTTTCTTCCAAAACATATTCAATAATTATTCACTTCTCACCATCTCCACCTCCAGCCTTGTCTGAACTGACAGCTTTGCCCTGGACAACAGAGGGCCACAGCCTCCCAACTGCCCATCCTGCTTCTAATCTGGCTTCTTGACAGTCCATTTTCCTCACAACTGTCCTAAGTAAGCTGTTTAAAATGACAACCCAGTGACATCGACATTAGTTCCCTGCTTAAAACTTTCTAATGGCATCCTATTTGCACTTAGCATAAAAATCTTTAACCTGTTTTAGGAGGTTCTCTTGATCAAACAAGTACTAAGCGCATAATCTATCCTATGCTGTGATACCAGCACCTCCAAGCCCCGCACAACATGGACCTCCTCAGACTTCAAATGTGCCAGGCTGACAGATCCGTGTTGGCATTCCCTCTCCCCACTCATCCTTCTAACAATGAACAATGACATGACCACCTGTTTCTCATCATTCAGCTTTCCATTTGAATATCACATCCTCACCATCCAACCTAGAGCAGCCAGCAAATCACTGGTGATAGTGTCTCTTGATTTTACATTCCTGCAAAGCATTTAGTGTTACTCGATCATCTTCCTTTTGTTTACTTGTGTATTATTCTAAAAACGTTAGGAGAACAGAGACAAGGTCTGTCTTGTTCACCAGTATGTTCTCAGTGCTCACGACAGGGAAAGCATTCAACACATACTTGCTGAATTAATGCATTCTACCTGAATCCATCACTTAATTTTTAATGTGCTCTCAAGAGTGCCCTAAGGAAGCTGTATGCTGAGAAAGCTGTATGCCTCATACATTTTTACGTGCTTCACAGGACTCAGAAGCTACTTTACACTTACTAGGTAATTAATAAATATTATTGATTGAGAATAAATGAATATATTTGAGGAATAAGTAGATCCAATGCCAAACTGAAATATCAAACATTATTTTTAACACCAGGGGAATAATAACTATACCTGAATCTCTCCTAAAAGTCCTCCAGTGCGCTCCAGCACCAAGGATAAAATCATTGTGGAATTGGGATTAGGAAGAGATATTCTGCTTTGATTAAGAAATCTTACAACGCCGAAGGGAGAGTCACTCTTGGCGATCGTGATTCTGCTCACTAGGTGGCGCCCAAGCACCGCTCCTCCAGTAGCTCCGATGAGCAGAATTTCAATGGGCTCTGCAAATTCACTGCATAGCAAGAAGAAGCAATTCTGTGAGTCTAAATACATTAAAATGCCTCTAAAATCCAAATAACTACTCATTTTCCTAATTAGTCATACATATTCAAGGCACAGTAGTCACACACAAAGTGGGAAGGAGAGGGTGCTCAGCTAAAGGCATAAATGATCAACTTCAATATTATATAACCTGGGCTGGTCATTAGACTTCTCTCTTTAATTGCTTAATGCATTAAAGATGTGCATTTCAGAATGTTTCTAAATTCTGATTAGACTTCTCAAGTCTAAGGTAAAAAGAATTGTACCTGTATTTGAAAGAAGTAACATATAATCCCAATGGTCTCTCAGTCCCTTTCCCTGACCCAAGTGCACACTCCCCTCAATTTATCACTTGTTCCTCAATGGCCATATATATAATCTAAAATTCTATTATAAGTGCAAAACATAGGTAAGGACTGGAACACAAGATTCATGTTTTCTGTATACCCGTACTACAGTAGTCCCCCATTATTTGAAGTTTTGCTTTTCGCGGTTTTAGTTATCTCCAGCCAAGTGAGGTCTCAAAATATTAAGTGAAAAATCCCAGAAATAGCAGTTCATTAAGTTCCAAATTTCACACCATTCTAAGTAGCATGATGAAGTCTCCCACTGACCCAGTCCCTCCCAACTACAACATGAATCATCCCTTTGTCCAGGGTATGTATAAGCTACCCACTTCTAGTCACTTAGTAGTCATCTGGGTTATCAGATTGACTGTCTCAATATTACAGGGTTTTGTTGGAGTGACCCTTATAGTACCTTAATGCTACGTCACAATGCCTGTGTTGTTCACCTCACTTCATCTCATCGCAAAGGCACTGTCATATCACACCATCATAAGAAGAAGGGTAAGTAGAAAACAATTAAGATATTTTAGCCCTGGCTGCTGTGGCTCAGTGGACTGAGCTCCGGCCTGAGAACCAAAGGGTTGCTGGTTGGATTCCCAGTCGGGGCACATGCCTGGGTTGCGAGCCAGGTCCCTGGTGGGGGGCACGAGAGGCAACCACACACTGATGTTTCTCTCCCTCTCTTTCTCCCTCCATTCTCCTCTGTCTAAAAATAAATAAATAAAATCTTTTTTTAAAAAAGGTTTTAGTATAGTATATTGTTATAATTATTCTATTTTATCATTAGTTATTGCTGTTACTCTCTTACTGTGCCTAATTTATAAATTAAACTTTATCATAGGAATGTATAGGAAAAAACATCGTATATATAGGGTTCAGTACTATGTGCAGTTTCAGGCATCCACTGAGGGACTTAGAATATGTCCCCTGTGGATAAGGGGGAGGACTACTGTATTGCTGATATCACTCAGTAGTTACCTTTCACTGTCATCAATGATGGAGACATTTATGAAACTTAACCTCTGCCCATGCTGAAACGTAATTGAATCACCGTGCAGAATATAGTCAACGCCACCAGGAGCCGCAGAGGAGCTCTGAGAGATGAAGTCAGCTGTTACCCGGCCGTGGGTGCCGTGCAGCCTCACCACTGGAATCATGATCATCCCGACATCTTCCTCCACTGTAACAGGTATTTCCAATTAACTGGGGTGCCAGACACAGCAACTCACTTTTAAAAGGTTCAGTCAAATTAAGCATGGCAATTAAATATAATGGTACAGCGCAAGTACTCAATGTGTCCATAGTTCATTCATCACTTTAAAAAATGATTGTTGAAAATTTCATGACTTGTTTTTTAGGAGGAATAAAGTCTGTCACAAATTGAAAGCTGCAGCAAACAGCATAGTAAGGAATTTAAACAGCCCGTGTAATCCTCAGCACAGACGTTCCTCCTCCATGCATCACATCCAAACAAACGACATTTTATTAGAAAGTGGCTAGTCACTGATTTCTAATCACAAAGACAATCAAGTGTTGCATAAGTTAAGAACATATTCTTAAATATGTTTAAAATATGAGTATTTCAATAATCTAAGGTTAAACATAATTTTTATAAATTGCCTTGTTCCTAACCACTCAGCTTTGGCACATATGAGAAGTAAGGTTCAAGATTGCCCAAAGGTAACTCAAAATTTATTTTTAAATAAGTGTATAAAATATTAAGGCATATACAAATTCATATAAAGGTATCTATGTACATGTGTATATATCATATGCATATACATATAAATGTATATATGTACAGGTGTGTATGTGCACACACACTCCTAAACAGAGAAAACGTACGTATGAGAATTCGAACTGATAATGTCAAGCTCAGGTACTCTATGATTCAGAAAGTGGTGGTAAATTTATAAATAAAGTTACTGCACCTACCTTCAAAGGCAGTATACCTTGGGTCGAATTCAATGATGCCCTCGGCATTATCATTTTTCATTATTATGATTTGGACAGTGGAGATGTCTCCTATTTCAGGAGGCTGATCTACTTGAAGTCCATTTTCTTGGATGGTAAAATCATACCCTCTTGCAAAGTCATAAAAAATAAAATAAAATGAGTACATAATTTCCTGGCATGAACTGAATGGTCCTCTTAGCTCCTATAACTTAGTCTTATTATGCATTTTAATACTTTTTAAAATTCCCAACACTAAAATACTCCTTCCCTCCCCCCGCCCCCGAAATGCTGTTTGAAACAGATTTCTGTGCTGCTAGTAATTATCACTGCCTGCATGAAACCCAAACTAATATAAAGTTATTAAACTTAGGCAATGGGGAGATAAAACAACTCTAAGGGAATTGGGAAGAAGCTGTTGTAAAATGCAGTTCTGGGGCTAGGAATGCACTGCTGAACACACACTACGGTAATGGGCCAAAATGGGAACGCCCGTTAAACTGCAGTGCACTCGAAGAGGGAGGCCCGCTGGGTGGGAAATTTACAGTGTTAGGCTGAGAGAGTCACTTCAAAGAAATAATGAGTGTTAGGCCACAAAAGAAATTTCAAGCTGAACCTTCAAGATCTAAGAAAATATTTTAATATCTGCGGAAAACAATTATAATCAATGCCTCTGTTCTTTAATAGAGATGGCAGTTTACTTGTCTAAGGACTATTTACGCAAAGGAAGCATTTTTTTAGATTGATATTATTCCCATTAAAGTTCTGACTTGCAGAGTTTTATATCACTGTAATCCCTGAAGCTAAAAAATGGCACTAAGCCATTTTAGTTGTTCCTTCAATTTCCAGATTCTATTTACCTGGCATTTTTACCACACTTAGTTTCAAAAGGTTGAAAGCTGGTTAATAAGATTATATGTAAGGCAAAATTAGAAAAGAAGAATTAAAATATTCTTATTCGGTAAGAATAACTGTTATCAGTAGTCTGAGATGGGCTGTAGATAAGCAGGACATTTTCTAGCAACTAGGCAAAATGGGTTTATAGTAGTTTTTAGATCGAATGAAGAGACTCAAAATTTATCTGGAATGTAATACTTGTTTCCCCAGAATTAAATTTATGTACAAATTGCTTTTTTTAAAGGGTAGCACAAAGAGGGCAAATGCTTCATGTCCTTTTTAGTCAATAATACTGATATGATCTCACATTTAATGAGCTTACTTTTACCAAATTTTACCTATTTAAATAGAGAGTGACCAGATCAAATTTTAACATATTTAATATGAGTAAAATTCATTCCCATCGCCAGACACATAATTATCTCTGAGAAATTTAAGATCTGAAGTATATGCAATCCCCCAATATTTTTCCCAGGTGGGATGATAATACACTCACTCTACCTAAGTCACTTAGTGAAATATTTTAGTTTTAAAAACTTTAAAAGCACAGCATTTTTATAAAATGCAAAAAAAAACATTTTCATGCACGAGAAAACTTCCTTTAGAAGTTACATAAATGCAAACACTACCAGTGGAAGGCTTGGTGAAAGCTGTCGGCCTGGAGGCGCTCCCTGGGCGGCTCCACCTGGCGGTACCTCAGCACCCTCCTTAACTGAGTCCCTCCCACTAAATCAGAGACTGAGAGGGCCTCCATACAGTTCATTATTGATCTTCAATGGAAACATGGTGCACACTAATGACCCTCTTTGGCTCAATTATTTTTTACCCTCTACAGAACTGCTGCTGGGCAAGCATCTACCTCATTCATCCACAGAGAACACAATACAGCCCTCAATGATTCCCAAAGGAATCTGTCACTCCAGTCCACTCACAGGTATAGAGATGGAAACAGGCGGAGACAAATTCCCCCTACCAGGCCGGCTGACCTTTGACCTAGAGAACAGTTACTCCGTCCTCACCGAATTACTCTTGCCCACACCATGTTCAATTTCCTGGTTGCCTAGAGTGACTGCACACAAGAGAAACACATACTTTCAACTTGCAGGGGCGAAAAAAATATTTTAGGACAATGCACAGTGAACAGTCTTTGTCATAATTTCCTACCACACACTGTTCCAATGTCACATAAATCTATGGAAGAGAAAGGAAAGAACTAGTTCGCAGTTCTGTATTAATCTCTACACAACCTAGCGCTTACTTTTTCTTTCCCTCTGTTTTGTTTTCTTTTCCCACATTCCTTTTTTACTTTACCTTCCGAGAAGTTCCACTTTTGTGATTACTAGAGAAAATTCCTCAGGGCCTTCGGGAAGGTCGTCGTCAAGGATTTCAATTTGCACACTTTTCGCCATCTCATGCGCCTCAAAGAGGAGCGCCCCTGGCGCAGGGGTAAAATCCAAGCCCGCCTCCGCGCTCCCGCTCACAGTCTCATACCAGAGTCTCACGGGGCGCAAGGATCCACCGGAACGGATGACTGTGATGTTCACCTGTGGCCAGAAGGGGTTTGTTCTTTGACTTGGATGTTGAATCTACCAGATAATACTTAATTTTTATTGTCTAGTTCTATTTACCAGTTATGTTGAAATTACAAATTTCAGACAGTATATAAACGATATATTAAAATAACAGTTTGTGAAAACTTTAGAATAAGAACAAGGAAACACGTTTAACGATCACTACAATATAAAAAACAAAAATGACATTTCAGATTTTAAGCATTTCACACTCTACCCATGGTACTTCTTCCAATACTCGAAGCTGCTCGTGTGAAAAGGCGAACCGGCCATAGGGAAAGTCACTGGCCACCACTGTGATATTGGCAGTGCTGCTGGCTTCACTCAGCACTGCCCCCTCGCTGATTCCGCTGAGCTGAAACTCGTAGAAACACTTCTCCTCGGGAATGTCATCATTCAAAGCCTACAGAAGGATATGAAGGGCCATTAACAGCAGAATCTACAAAACTTAAAGAGAAAAATACTGATCACATAAGCAACGACAGCAAATCTGAGATGTTAACCATCTCCCACCACCCGACCCACCACCTTAAATGCCCCCCACTCCACACACACACACACACACACACACACACAGAGCAAAGGTCCTAACAGAAACCAGTAATGTTAATACCTGGATCACCACAACTGCCGCAGACTGTCCTTCCTTCATTGTCAGTTTTCCTGACGTTTCGGCAAACTCCCCCACGGATGGGGGGACTATCCTCCAGTACACTGTGATCTCCCCCCAAATCGCTGGGCCGCGAACAAGACTACAACAACACACACACATAGTCAATACATTTTTATTGAAGGAACTTTTCCTATATATGTGCCGTGTCTTTCAACAATAAACAATTTTCATGTATTTCAGAAACATTATACATTTAAATAACCTCATCTATCAACTGTAAACCAAAAGAAAGTTATAATTCCAAGATAGTAACATTCGGGGTCCTGAACTCATAAATCTGCTTGACAAGAATACCAAAAAAAAGCTGAATACTAAAAGTAGAAGGTTTAAAGGAATAAAAAAAAAAAAAGCTGTGTATAGATTTTCACTTAATACACACGGTACAAAAATGTTAATAGCCTAACAAAGTTCTCTAAAGAACAGGATACACTTGCACATACAATGCTAATGGAAAAACTACCATAAAGTTTTAATTCAAATTCAGTTACTTCGCTGTTGGTTGCTATCCCACTCCTTATGAAAAGAGCTGTAATAAACAAAGTAGCCTATGATCATCACATAGTTATATAATGGCCCTATTTTTAGAACACTTAGAATCATACCGTGCTTGGTTCAGGGGGTTTTCTAAGGAACGACTTTGTAGCTAAGAGATAAAGTACAATACATGGCCGGTGACAAGGCCAAAAGAACAGATCTGATGTCGACACACTGTGCTTCCCACAGTACTGGTTGTGCAAATTACCCAAGAAACAGCCAGAAACCTCCGCAAAATCTGACTTCAACAAAGGTCAGAATATGTCTTAAACTTGTACCAAAAATGTGTTCTATTCTCCACAGGATGCTACCAATGTGCAAAATAACAATGCTTGAAGAATACGTATGTGTTAAGAGCAGTGTATTTAAGGCATAAAAATGTTCATTATTTACACCAAGCTTTAAAACCCCAAACTAGGCAAAGAAAAAGTATGACATCCTTACCTGATGACAGCAGTACCATTGTATTTTGCAGAGGGTTCCCCAATGAGGATGTGCCTCGACGATCGTGCTATCCCAACTTCCCCAGGAGCACCCTTATCTCCCCGAATGATTATTGATGCTCTACCTAAATTGAAGATGATATAGATATGTGTGTACACACACACACACACACACATACACACACATAGTAAACACATGTATTCACTTAGTACATACCTGCAATGTTCTAGGTGCTTTACAAATACTAATCTTATGAGTTAATCCTCATGGTAATCATATAAGTTAGGTACTAATATGCTCATTTTGCCAATGAAGACATTTAAGCACATTGATGCTTAAAGAGACTTGGCAATTAACTTGTCCAAGATCACAATTTAATGAAAGTGGGCAATAATTCCACTACCACTCCTATGATAAACAAGTAGTCCTCCACCACTTTGCATTAATTCACTTCTACAGCAATCATTTTGCACATCCCTGCTACTGGCTTTCTGGCTGTGTCTATCAGCTATGGGGCAAAAGCAAGAATTATTTAAGTTACTTTTTATTTTAAATTTTCTATTATTTGCTTATAAGCATTTATTAAAAGTGTGTCAAACAGTCCTACTAAAATAGAAATGAAAGCCATATTAAATAATTTGATATTCATATTACAATTTAGTAGTAACTTGAAGAAAATTTTTTCTGGAAGCACACAGGGTTTCATGAAACAAAGGGCCAGATTACTGTGCTCTCACTTTCTGTGGTAATGGATTAATAAAACCAAGAGTGGCTTGTCAGGTGAAAATATGTCACAGTTAGAAATATACTATGAACTCGTTTCTATTAATAAATGATTTACCCTGATCCAGTGATAATTTAGCTACCCTAGACACATACAGTGATACTCGATAATTTTGAGAATTTCCTGGATCATGGAATTCTGTTTTTTGGGCCACAGACCCTTGCAGATGATAGAGTTCTTGATGACAAGAAAGGATGTGTAACTAAGCTTTTATATCAAGGTCGCTAGGTCATTTTTTATGGTTATTACTGTTTGTACCACAATGAAACCATTCAGAACCATTAATCCTTTCTCTCCACATCTAAGAAACAAACTTTAACATGGACCGTAAACAAGTAAGAAATATGCTGCCTGTTTCTGAAATGTCAAAATATCTATGTAATTACTTTCTGATGGCAGTAGGTATAGATAGGCTGGAATAAACATAATAATATGTTCTTTTAAAATAATATTATATTACAAGAGTAAGAGTAATAATATTATATTACAAGAGGTAAGTGTAAATATGTGTAGAAAATACAGGTAATCAAAAACCACTAACATTTCAAGTAAATCATTCCAAACATATTTATGACATGCACATGAGAAAAATGGGATTACACTGAACATATTATTATGAAGCCTGCTTTATTAACATAGCAATCATCCATGTAATTAAGTGCCTTTTAATGTAATTAATGCCTTTTATGCCATATTCTTTTGAATAGTTGCATAGTTTTGTTATATTTAACCCCTCTCTTACCTGGTTAAGTGGATCATTTAGGAAGCTTCCACATTTTATTTCATAAACATTGTTAAACACTTATTTTTTAAAAATCACACAGTTAAGTTGTATTAAATCTTTGAAAGATGTCCTTACTAACACTGGGTATTATAATTTTACTTAAAAAAATTCTTCAGCTGTAATACATGGGTAGAAAATGACATCTTTATGTTTTAAGAAACCTTTTGGTAATTATAGAACCTAATGTTACCTACTTTAGTGCTATTTATTATTTGGTTACATTTTTCTGAGAGCCTACTTTTCAACTTCCAAAAACCATGAACTTCTCTTACCCTTCACTGGAGATATTTCTGCCTCATCAACTGGTATCAGTTGAATGGTGAAATGCCTGTCCTCCTCCAACACGGCGTCCTGAAGCGTGCGCAGCGTAATGGTCTTCTGGGACTCCGTCTACATCGAACGACAGAAATCAAGTCTCCAGATGGACTAAAGTTACATTCGGAATGTTCTCATCAGTAGGATAATGTTTATATCCATAAGCATTTTTAAAAGTATGTCCTTTTTATCCCCAGGAATTATGGGTTGCTTCTAAAGGGTATTGCTACATAAAAATTAGCTCTGACTATAAATGTGATTCAGGTCCATAACAGCAAAAAGGAGAAAAAACTTAACAACTTCTAAATTTACTAAAAATGTTCAATCATTGAAAATCCAATGAATTAAAGGGAGCTAAAAGGTGACAGCATGAAATAAATAGGCAAAGCTCATAGGTTTAGCACTTACAAAGGTTATCTTTCTGCTACCCGTTTTGACTCTCCCTCTACCCACTCCAGTGTCCTTCCTGGTCCCGCCACAGGTGTTGATCTCAAGGGCGCTCACTATTACTCCTTTCCTCTCTCACCTTACACTGAGCTCAGTAGTTTTTTGAACACCTGTTAAGCGTTCAGTGTAGGCTGGAGGAGAAGGAACAAGGGAAAGCAAACGCATACGGGACGACTAGATTGACGCTTTGAGGCTTCACCATGACCGGGATCGTTTTTTTCTTTACCGTGTCATCTTTTTCCTCTGGATGCTGAGAAAACGCCTCCGTTGTCCTATGCATTGCTGATACATTTTCTGCAGTTTGAATTCTGCTGTTTACTCCTTCTCAAGTTCATCTTAATTCCATATCTGCATTTTTGTGATTTTTAATGTTTTTCATTCAAGTTGTTCTCCATAGTCCCTTGTATCTATTTTATAACATCTGTACTTCTTAAAAATCTTTGTAAGGGTTTCCAGGAAAACGTAAACTTCCTGCCTCAGACCTCATTAAATGTATTCATGGAAAATCTATAGTTTATGGGATGCAGTGAATCACTCCCATCTATTTTATTTACTGTGAATTGGAGGCTCCACTTGTATGCGTTAGCTACAAAATTATTCCTTACAATGGAAACATGTGTATGTCAGAGCTGGGTGTACGAGAGCAGTGAAGCTGCTATCCGGTTATGTGTGAAACGCACCAGGTTGGTGACTGAAGAACCAGATGGAGGAGTAAAATACAGAGGGTCTCCAAACCCATTTCTCCCGATGCAGTGCTCTACAAAAGGATGATCTTATTCCATGGGGAAAGGATCAGGCCGTGTGCCATTTTAATATGGACGTCCTGCTCAAAACCAGAAAACTGTCCTAGTCATCTGGAAAGTAGATCTAGCAACTGGAATCTGATAACTAGAAATTACTGTTCCTTATGACTGAAGAAAATCTTTATAGGAATCTGAAAGTAATCTCTAAATTTTGTCATTCCAGATGAGAAGTTTTCAGGTCATGGCTAGGACATGCAAACCAGATGTTTCTTGAGTCATCAGCTTTCAGAATCTGAGAAAGGAGTGGATGAAATATCTGCAACATCTGGCTTGAGATCATTGATGTCACTACACTAACCAACACCTCAAGTATGACGGCAGAATGTTAAGTGACAAATGAATTGTCAGAGGGTTTGTTGATTAGCTCCTTAATCACCTATCAGAAAACTGAAAGAAAAAAGTATTTGTTTCAGTGTTGTTTGGTGTTGAAAGCTCTGAAGAAAGGTTAAGAGATTCGCAAAAAAAGTAGACATAAACCATGCAGTACTGGGATTTCCTGATCTTTTAAGTCCTTGAATTCCTTCAGAAAACAACCTTGGGAGCTTTCTACTCTCATATTTAACTTTTATTCCTATTTCACTTGTGAAAATTCATCTGTTTATACTTTCTACATGTACTACAAATCTATCAGAACAAACTTCATATAGGTTTTTAAATTTATTTGTTAGACTTGCACAAAGAAGTGTCTTATAATTTTCAGTGTTTTCTCTCTTCGAATGTTTCTTCCTTTATTTTGTCAATTTTTATTTTGTAAGGATCTAAAACATATTCATCCATTCTATTTTTCTGATTTTTATTTAATTTCCTTCTTATTTCATCTTTATTACTTTAAGAAAGATGTATGCAAACATGATTCTAAAAGCAAGGTGGAAGGTACCATCAGGACTCCCTAATGAGAGGCTTTGTGTACTGTGTTACAGAGCTTGGATTTCTGTGGACAAGAGAAAGCCACTGGGAGGGGGGTGTCATAACATGCCGTATCTTACGGAATGATAACCCTCCCGGTGGCACAAATAATGGACAGAAAAGGGAAAAGATCTGGAATAGAGTTATAATTTAAAAGACTCTGCCCAGTGGAAGATTATGATAGATATGATATGATATGATATAGACATGATAGAGAAGGAGGACCAGTGAGAAAAGATATTTAAATGAGAAAATTGATGAGACTCAGGGATCAGATATATGCAAGAGTTACATAATGAGTAGAGATGGGGCTGACACCCAGATGTCCAGCTTGGTTGACTGATTTTGTCCTCAATCAGGAAAGAAAATGTTGGGAAAGAGCAGTTTTGACGGTGAGACGGAGGCAGTGCCTGAATTAAATCTGATTTCAGACATCTAGGGTTGTAGATATGTGTGTGTGTGCATCTGTGTGATTTTCCCCACAGTCATATAATTTCAAAGAAAGTTCTAACACCGTGAATACTATCATAAGAATTCATAAGTAGGACTATAGAAAAGAAAATCAAGCAAAGACAAGTTAAAGAAAAACTGCAGGAGTCCTGATGCTGACTATACCTCATCAAAATGAAGTGTCCCATTCAAAGGACTGAGATCATCTTTAGCTGTCTCATCTACAGTCCACTGAAGTCGGACGGCTCCTTTTCCTCCTGGGGACCGGACAACTGTCAATGTCACATATGAATTAGGGTCATCAGACAAAAGGGATTCATCAACCATTACCTGAAAGAAAATGAAATCCAATAAGATAAAAAAAAGAAGTAGGAACAACAAACAGAATCTTATTTCTGTTTACAATGACTGCAACTTTTGAATTTAGAACTCTAACCACGTCATGTTACAATCATGTGGCAGGAAAGATATTTCACCAAACCCCATGTCCTTTTTGTCCTAGACACTCAGTTACTCAGTAGTTCCTAGCTACTCTTGCAATTAGGTGAAAAAGTGACTGAATTATGACCAAAAAAAATAAATAGAACTAACATATATTATTAATAGTCTGGCCATCCACTGCTCATATAATCGTCCTCTCCCCCTATATCCCCATTTGCCCGGTGACTAGGGGGGATCCCAGGACCTACAAGAGGACAGAGCCACAGATAGAAAGAGTCTGACACCCAAGATGCCAGCTAAAGAAGAGTTACATGTAAGACTCCAAATAGGAACATTGATGTAGGACACTTGCATGAAAAAAAAAAACAAAAAGAGAAATATTTTGTTAAGGGAATAAGATTTTGGAGTTCTTGTAATGACTGTCAGACATCCCACATAATACAGACTTAAACTACCCTATGAATTATCTGCAGTTTGCCAACTTTCATAAATCCAAATTTAAGAGAGACTTTATTATTATAACACAGAGAGGGAAAGAATTTGAGAATGCTAATTTACCTATACTATTTATTTCTACGCAATATCCTTATTAAGAGGCCTGGTTCAGCTGAATTATATATATTAACTCTGTGAAACTAAGTCCAAATTGAGCTTGTAATATCCACCTGTTATATAAATACAAAACATAACATAATGCTTTCCATTTTCACGATAGACAGGCACTTAACTAATGTATAATTTAATTTCATTTTTGTTTTCTATGAGATTTTGCATTGATGCCAAGAGTAGGGATTTGGAGCAAACTATTAACTGAATTTCTATTATGTGTCAGTTTTTGCACATACTTAAACTTTTTGAAGTTCACAGAAATCTGAGGGCCAGCTATCTATACATATATTTGGAGACGAAGAGCCTGGAATCTAGTTAGGATGTTTGATTCATACCACTCCTCAGAGGCTGGAAATATTAAATAAGACAGGAACAAAATGAGGAAAAAAAACCCATTATAAACAAACTGCACATACACTTCCTTTTTGTTTTCATAGATAATATTTTCACTTAGGTTTCACGAGAGTTCCTTGAGCCTCTGCTATTACAGTGCTGTAGTGTGCTTAGCACGTTGTCCTCGCGGGTAGCTTATTAACTCTGACAGATTTATATTAATGATCTTTTCTCAATGTTCCTCAGTGCTGAATCTAATCTGTGTCATCAAATAAGGATAACAGAATGTCCACTGTGTGCCCAATATTATCTTAGATACAAGTCAAAAGATAAACTCCATGTTACTGTGAGTCTTGGCAGAAAGTATACAAGGAGACTAGCCACAGAGGGCCAGTAACAGGCTACTACTAACGCCGGCAATAATGAAAACAGCAATTGACACCTACTCAGAGTGAAGCCCAGTTATAAGTGCTTCACATTTATCAATCATTTACGCCTCAGAAGAAGTGTTATGAGGGATAACACAGCAGGGTTTGGGTGACCCAACTCTTACTTTCAGGCTGTAAGACAGACTGGAAATTTGAGGCTGTTACAATAAGCTATGAGACTCAGACCAAGGGTGCAGTAAAATTTATGCACTACAGTATTTAAAATAAAATGAATAAACAAAAATTATTTATGAATAGTAAGATAATTCTTCATTTCTCCTAGCAGTGAAAGAAGCTTATAAATAAGCCATCCAGTATCTAAGTCCAAAAAGTGTGACAAAGTTAAAAGCAAAAGCATTATTCTAAGGTTTCACCAATTAGAGGTTTGATTGCTAAACCCCAAACCTCCGATCTAACCTCAGAAGCTAACGGAGACACTTTATAAAAATTAAATTACACATTCATATGTATTAAAATATTTATCTGCATATATGCAAAGAAAGAAAACCTAGATGGAAATACAGCAAAATATTAGTGATGTCTATCTCAGGATAGTAAAATTGTGAATACTCTTACTCTGTTCTTTATACATTTTGGTCTTTTCCCAGACTTTCTATGTTGCCTGGAGACATTCACAGCTACTCTCCTGTGAACCTACAACTCCTTACAAACACTTACTTCTGCTTGTTCCTCTCCCAAGGAAGAGAGTCTCACTAGGCTACAACAGATGTATGTTCTAACCGTCTTACGGTTTCCATTTTCTTACAAAGTTGAAACTTCAGTGACTGAATCATTTGACAAGTATTAGGGTATTGATACATGGGACGTCCAGCACAGACAAGCAGTAGGTCTAACACTGTACCCATGGGACAATAACGGCAATGGGCATTAGAGAAATTTGTTATGATTTAAAATTTTCACTGGTCAATTACTGACTACATATATGATTAAATAAAGGGAGCAGTGACATACGGAGCCAGAAAAGTTATTGTGTACCCCAAAATTATGTAAACATTTTTATGATTATTTCATCTTATAATTCTTTGAAAGATAAAGTCATAATTATGACATAATTATCATGTAATAATAATTATGATACAATTTAGAGTACTTTTATATTTAAGATGTAGGGATAATTTAGTACTAGTCACTGAACATGGCTGCACAAAGGATTGGTTAAGGTTTTTTTCTCTCTCAGTGGCTGAACCAATAATAATTGGACTGCCTTTTCCAGGTCTCAGAAGTAGACAACCAGTGAGAAATAAGAGAGAACGAAAAGGAATATAGAGAAACACATGAGCTGGGGTGATTGTGGTGTTCTGTTCAATATAAGTAAAGAAAGTACCAGAATGCAGGGTAACATAAATACCATCCCAGCTAAATCCCCCTGGGGTGTAACGCCGGCTCCATGACAGAATCTGGCCTTGTGACCAGGATGACAGTCTGGCAGCAGGGCAGGCAGAGAACAAATGTATAGACAAAAAAGTACATCTTGGTCTATTACACCCAATAAGACGGACTCTGTTCCCCTGTGGAACTGCCTGATGTAAGAGTTCTCATTACTATCAAACTTAATAGGTTGGGTGATTGGCTGCTAATTCTACAGTCAACTCAAAACACCATTGAGAATAGAATCACAAGTGAAAGGTTATGAAGAGGGTGTTTGTTTTTTTTTAAAGACACGTTTCTACTAAAATTTACACAAAAAATTAGCCTAGAGGAACCACCCCCTCCCAACGTATTTAACTTACAGTCTTTTTTTCAAATCCAAATACTCCAAATGGAGAATCATTTTGTGGAATAGTGACAGTTACCACAGTATCGTCACCAAGTCTGCCACCTCCAGTCACCATAATTAAGGAAATACTGAAAGTCTCCATGAGTTCAAATTCAGCGTCATCAGTAATGGTGATTTCTATCATGGCAGTAACCTACAAAAGAAAAGGAAAGAGGAAAAGGGAGAGAAAGAGAACGAAGAAGGGGGAGGGGATAGAGGGAGAGAATATACAATGTAATAACAATTTTTGAACACACGTAGTTTATTTTTTAATTGAAATTTATAAATACAATACAAAAGGAAAATGCCAGATGTTTTACCTGTTATGTTTGTAATACCATTTTAAACTTACATATATCTGTTATATTTCAAAGTCAGAAATTTACAGCCCATTATTTTCAAGACATAGAAAACTATATATGTAATAAAATGTAGTGCTTTTGGATACAAAAAATCAGTGAAGCCTTATCAGGAACAAAAACATTTAAAATGCCATGGAGGTTCTAATAAGCATTGCACAAACATAAATTTTAATATACTTAGTATTAACATTACATTATATAAAAGGGTACCATAGAAATTGTCATTGTGTTCTATAATTAGAATAAATCCCTTTCATTCCAAATATTGTTTTTATAATGTAGGGGAAAAAGAAAGGCAGGAAGAAAAACCAAATGTGTTGTTCTTAAATGTTCGTGATCAGGACTTATTCATCTGTCTGGGTCTACTGTAAATGTTTTTATAACTTAAAAGTAAGTATAACTTAGTCCAGCTGGTGATTTTACTATTGGTGATAATAAATATCCCAGCTATATCACCATATTTAAATATTTTTGTGTCCCAAAGGGAAATTTCAATACTTTGACACAGACATTTACTAGAAAATGAAGTTTTCTACTGAAATCTACCTAAACTCTTTAATTTAATAACAAATAAAAGTGAGAAATCTGAATGTCACACTTGGAGAGGCAGAAATCTGAATAAAACCAAATGTTAGAATGGAAGCTTATTAAAATATCTTCACCTCAAATCTGTACTTTTCCATGTGATGTTAAATCGAATAATAATGATTATCTTAAGAATGCTGGAAAATGATGGAACTTCCACCTAACGCACGGCATAAAGTGCTAATAATACACCTGAAGCTGGAAGACTTCTTCAGTGAGAAATCAGCTTATTTGTTTCTGCTTTCAACATAAAATGTGCATTTCTCCTACTTTTAGTACAAAATGTTTTAATTTCTAAATCTGTTAAAAACTCGTGATTTCGGATATTAACAATAGGTCTTTATGCGTAAGAAAATCTAGACCTGTATGCTCATTTTTTAGCTGCACTTACTGCCCACCTACAGGCAACTCGTAAGTCGATGCCAATTAGCCTAGGCACGCTCAGACTTGATTTAGACAGGTACTGCTTTTTGAAGTTACTAACGCTTTCGTGGTTGTTCACATGCTTTTTCCATTTAGCAATTTAAAAATTTATGAGATCTTATTCTTACATATTACAAAATGCCGTTTGTAAAATGCATAATCCATATGGAATATTGTGTAACTGCTAAGACTGGTTGCCACAAATCTAGAGTATTGTCTTTCAATTTTTTCTAGCTTTAAATATTTTGTTCCTTTTCTGTCATTTTAATCTTTTTTTATATTAGTAAAAAAAAGTTTGGACTATTAAGTAATAAATGTGCACACTTTTAATGCAAATCCTAAATAGATGCTGTTAGGATTTACAAATTAAGAAATAAATAAAAGAACCTAAAATTTATAGGAATAGCCTAGTTTATCAGGTGGTTTTTGTATATGTTCCCAGACACCTCTAAGCCAATTATTGTCTTCTTTCATAACTTCTATTTAAAATAGAATCAGGTGGAGAACTTCAGAGAAGGTTGCCATTCTTGACTTTTTCTCTTCCTATGTCCATTAATTAATTATACATTAAATAACAATATTTCTGTTTGGCTTACAGAAATATAGGGCACAATTCATTTAGCAATTAGTATTGCAGATTTAATGGATGCCTATAAAATGTTTGAAGTATAACCCAAAAAATGCTAATATGTTCATAGCTAGCATACTTGTCTATCTGCAAATTCAAGAATCCCATGAGATGGCGCAAAGTCTTCCAGGCTAGCACTGTCCAGTGTTGCTTTCCAATAAACATTTACTTCCCCAAAGCTTCCAGCCAGCCGGACTACAGGAACTTGAAGAATGTTCCAGGGTGGAGGCACCTCATAGGCAGTAATAACTCCAACAGCATCCTTCAAGTGGAGAAGACAAGTTAAAATGCAAAACAAAAGTTACTCTTCTAAGTCATCACTTTCTAAATTCATTATTTGTACTTGCAGTTCCTAAACTTCACCCTTCAAAGTAGAAATCTATAGTTGGATATAAGTATGCATGACAGGTCTTCAGAATGCACTTATATTTAAGCATCGTATGAAAAATTTACTTAATGCTTTGGTCTAGCTCAAAGAGAACTAAGAATTAGTTTGCAAGACAAGTTTTAAGACATATTTACAAATATCTTCAAGGAAAGCCACTTGTTTTGCAGATAATATATGACACTGGTCAATCAGCAGGCGCAAGCTTCTAAATTACTATAAATATATAAAAGTTCATCTCACTCTGGTAACATGAAACTTAAAAATTCCTCTGGGATCGTCATTTTCTTCTATCATTATCTCAGCTGTTTCCATCCCAGGCCTTCGAACACTTGGCTGGCCTGCAGAGAAGTCAGAGTTCACCAGGTACACTTTGGTGATGTTGACAATAAATCCTTCCTCCAATTCAGGAACATCATCCTGGAGGTGGGCAGGGAGGCAGGGTGTGAGAAATGGTGCTTTATTTTTTTCAAATACATGGAATATGCTTTGAATAGTTGATATTTTTCAGTAAGGAACAGGTGAGTCTCCACAGGAATGCACAGCTCTATCACACATGCAAAAGAGATTTCTCTGTATATTTTAATGTATTTCTAGTGACGACATCAGAATCTTAGGGGACATTCAAGCTTTTCAGTAATGCTTTCATAAAAGCCTCAAATTAATTAGAAAGTAAAATAGTTTTCTGAATTCTATCCTACAATTTTGATCATGTTGTATTAAATATGTTTTACATATATGACTCATGCCTCCCCAATTTAGGACAAACTGGTAAATACTACATCTGAAAATTAAATGCCCTAGACTTGTAAATCCAGACATAATCCTACCTTTCAATTAACTTTTTGAAGACTGTTACCTTATTTTTGAATAGGTAATAAAAAATTTCTAAAGATGAGAAGAAAACATAGTGAAAAGGAAAGGAAACTTTTGTTCTGCCTCACCCTTCATGTCTTTCCTATGTCTTCTCCAGAAGCCACTATAATCTAACACCATTAGTATCACTGTTACACTGTATTTATTTAACAATTTATAATGCAGTTAATATATAGTATTATGACATATAAATACAATATTTAATTATATAATATTATTAATAACACTATTAACCACTTTCAGTTCCTTAAGCATCATTAAGGTAAGAAAGGGACAGAGGGAGTGCTAAAACCAGATCTAAACCACGGGAAGACTAATCTTGATTCAAGTAATGGTATCATTAAACGAAAATTTTGCCCTATCAAACCAACAATAAAAATAACCAGATTGATTTGCACATTTTATTATTTCATTTATAAATTAAAACAACCAACCAACAAAATAGTGGGCTACATCAGACATATAATCATATGTACTGCAGCACAGACTCACCGGCAAAATGGCAACTTTGATGTAAGTTTTTTTAATGTTTTCTTTCATTATGATTATTGTTTCTTGTAGCACATAATCTTCATTCTCAGTAGCTTGATTATTGACAGGCAGTAAGAAATTGGGTTTAGCTATCAAGTGAATGGCCACATCTCCACGTAGGCCTTTATGTCGAACGATTTGTAACTGAAGAAGGGTGATGTTCTCTGTGAGACAGAGATGCCTCAAGTGAATAAGAGTTTCTATTGCAGTAAATGCTATTCCGAGCACTTAGGGGAGAGTGCTCTGCATTGTCCCTTTTAGACAGTTAAGGAAAGAGAGGCGAAACAAAGATAATGTTTACTCCCAAAGAGTATTTTGTGCTTTGTTCACCCTTGTCCCCAAAGTTGTGCTGAGAATCACCATACGCTGCTAGCACTATATCCCAGTTCTAACCCTCACTTCTGGTTTTCCAACATACTCTCCTATGCTGTCTATGCCACACACTTTAACAGAAATTGCTGCAAATCTTAGGAAAGTGCCCACATACAGGTTGAGCAGAGGTGCAAATTACAAATGCTAAGAAGATTCTTCAAAAATAAAAACTTAAATACTGAAGTCAGCACTTAATAAACTAATCATTAGAACAATTTTGTTTTTAAAGTTACAGGCCCATCACGAGGCTCACAGTATTCCACAGCACCTATTTTTATCTTATTTCTTAGATTTTTAAAATTTAATTTGCCCTACAAATGAAGAAAAAATGCTTGTCTATCTTCCTTACTGATCTGTGAGTTTCTAGTAACCAAATACTGTGCCTTTGTTTCCGGAACACAACGCACAATTTCTGGCACTCACTAGCTGCTTCAAAATTATCTGTTAAATAAATAAATGAATATATCATCTTATTTTAATTCTATTGTTTCTGTTCCTATCTATACAGAAATTAAAAGGTCCAAATGCATAATTACATGGCATTTTTTTCCATCAACCATTTCAGTGAAAGGTCCTTGAAAGGTGTTCATGTTCCTATGAGAAAATTTTAGAAACTTTACACAGTATATTCTAAACACATATTAAATACAGAGGTGGGCAAAAGTAGGTTTACAGTTGTGAGTATGCAAAACGGTTTACACTTATTTTTATTAATTATTGTATTATATATTTCCATACAAACAAGTGTCAACATACTTTTGACAACCCCTGTGTATGTCAAGAATCCTATGCAATGGAATTCTTGACATACACACATATATACATATCTATAATTTTTAAAAAATGTTTTATTTACTTATTTTTAGAGAGAGGGGAAGGGAGTAAGAAAGAGATGGAGAGAAATATCAATGCGTGAGAGACACAATGATCAGTTGCTTTTCACACGCCCCTGACTGGGGACCTGGCCTGCAACCCAGGCATGTGCCCTGACTAGGAGTCGAACCAGTGTTCTTTTGGTTTGCAGGTCAGTGCTCAATCCACTGAGCCACACCAACAGGGGCATATTACTTTTATTTAAATAAGTCAAATGACCTTTAGCTATAAAAGTCCATTTATATACTGACATGAATAGTTAGGCAAAGATTTCAGCACTAAGCTCAAAGGAAACAGGGACTGGTCATTTTATTTTAGAGAAAATATTATTCTAATTATTACTTCAGGTTACAGTTAACACCTGGAGTACCATACACATTTCTCTGTGTTGTTCCTTATTTTCTGTAACTATTGAAAATCTATAGACAGAAAATCTGAGTGAGGTAAAAGGATAGATAAATGATGGATGAAAAAAGAATCCCCTTTATTGCAATGATTTACTAAAATATGAATATTTCTATTATGACGGAAATATCTCAAAAAGGTAATTTTTCTATATCATTATTACTGAATGTTTTACATGATCATAAAATTCAATAAATATAAGCAAAAAGCAAAAAGGATTACAACCTGTCAAACTAAAAAATATCACATAAAAAGAGAAATGTACATGTCTAGTAAATATTTGAGTTAAATTATCCAATAAAACTTACTAGGAAAATGTTTAACAAAATTTACCTTTAGGCTCTGCTACTCGCACAAAGAGAGACTCAGCATGCCAGCCCACGATGCCATAGGGTGAGTCGCTGGGCAGAGTTGTTATCACAGACTTCTTTCGTTTCTGATCTATAGTAGCACCTTTGGCTGGGTCCACAACCCCTTCTGTGCTAATGTGGATGAGTGTTACAATCACGGTCTCTGATAACTCTGGTACCTCATCGGCAAGGATAGTCAGAGTGATTGTAGATAGTGCCTGGCCTTCAGAAAATGAAATCTAAAATTTTTAAAAGAGAAGATGTTACTTATTTTTTTCATTATCACTGGGCATTAAGACTATCAGAAGGTTAGATTTGTTTCATATTGGCCACAGCTTAAATAACAAGTGATATCTAAGCAACATATCTAGAAATCAAACATCTTTCATACTAACAGTGGGCGATTGTTAAGGAAAAAAAGTCAACCATTACTAAAATTTAAGCTAATAAAACATGTAGCCAAATTTTCATATCCTGAAGCCTACATTCTATTAAAATATAGAGGACATATTCTCCCCTCTGGGAATCTATGTCCTAGATAGCATATATAAAAATCTATAAACATTAAGAAGGTGGCATACAGTTTAAACATTTTTCTCTACAAAATTCTGCCAGAATTGCTATTTCATTTGGGTAAACTCTGATTAGATGTATCATCTAACAATGATTCAATCAAAATAGAGGTAGAGAACAAAGAACAGGGACACAAAATCAGGATATTTCTTTTTAAAAAAAGGTTTATTGTATTTTTTCTACTACCATTTAGTCCCCTTCTACTCTTCTCTCCACTGCAATCACCACCCTGTTGTCCATGTCCATGAGTCCTTTCTCCCTTTTGCTCAATCCCTCCACCCCCTAACCTCTCCCCAATGAGCTGTCATCCTGCTCTCTATGAGTCTGTCTCTGTTTTGCTTGTTAGTTCAGTTTAGAGCATCTCTCTTCTCCTTTCATGTCTCAACTATCTAAAAGGTTAAAACCGAATTTGCTAGATTGCATCAAATTCTTTCCAATAGGGCTTCCTTCTGCTGCTTGAATGTCATTTACCATCATGCCCCACCTCATGCCTTATTCTCCAGCAATGTGACTACAAACTACGATTAGTCAAACCAGCATTACAGGCCTCTTCTGATGACACTCATCTCTCCACCTTGAGAAGGTACTTGAGGATATAAACTCAAGAGCTTTATTAATGAAATCAGGAGTCACAAAACTACTACCCTTGGACCAAATCCATTTTTTATAAATGAAGCTTTATTAGAACACAAGCTCACTCAATTACGTACTGTCTATTGCTGTGAATGTGCTATAAACACAAAGCTGGTAAAGAGACCATATAGACTTTAATGTCTAAAATATTTACTGTGGAACCCTTTAGAGAAAGAGCTCACTGACCTTTGGGTAAAATAATTAATTCTCCCAAAGTATAGTCTATACTTAATATACTATTATGCATTTAAATTATAATTTCAATCATGTTTGTGTAAGATACATTAATTGGGGAAATAGAACACATAGAACCTGAAAGAGATAATTTATAGTTTTTGTAGCTTGTATAAAGTAAATATTCAGTGCAATGAAATTTTCCATATTAAGACACTGAAGCTCTAATCACCTTCCAAATGATACAGAAAGCTGGAAATAATGGGCCATAACACACACCTTTTAAGATAACTCTTCAGAGAGGCATCTGGGCAAAATACATGGATTAATCTATGAAACCCAAAACAAGGAGACAACCCACTTTCCAGTTAGGATCTAAGGCTCCTCGAACCCTCCTTGTGAGTTTTCTACTTCTTTGGCTCATTCTGAGTCCATTCTTGAACCTGTGCCCCAATTTTATACTGTCTTCCAATAGTACATAATGTGATCCTCTGCTCATCTTCTTGGGGCAGATACGCCCGTCCACCAGCTGCTTGGAATAGCTTCTGCACTTCTTACTGGGAACTGCCCTCGCTGCAGCAACTCTTTCAGCCAAGGTTATGCCCCACCCAGAGGGAAAATGAAGGTCAATGATGGCTAAAACAGGGATGCAACATCTCAGAACCTTGACCCTAATGGAAACAACTCCAAAGGACCAGCTCAGCTCCAGAACCCCCTCAAAGGTTCAACAATCACCTGTGGATCAGCTGCTCCCTCTGCACATTCCTACCTTCCTCACTTCTTTCTAAGTGTATCTTCCCAATAAACTTAAACCTTCAATCTCACAATCTATTTACAGGAAACTCAATTTACATCACTCAACATCTCAACATCTCTGGTCTGCTCTTTTATATGTCAGGCTTTTTTACACAAAATTGTTCACTATTTACTGTATCCATTTTACCCAAATCTTGAAACCACATTTCCATCCCCAGTTTGATTGGTTTTATCTTTTTGACAATGTACCGCATACACAATTTGGCCAACTGGTGTACTGAACCTCAAAAGGGATGACGTTTTTATGGATAATTTTTGCATTACAGAAAAAAAAAAACAATAATCACAATTAGAAAAGTAACCTTAAATTGTATCCCTCTCTATGGTGATTACTAGGAATCCAATGTGGACATGATCAAACTCAAATGCTTCATCCATAAAGCAGGGTTTGGTGCCATGCATCAATAACAACCATAATTTAAAAGTGACTCTTCTATAATTTAATAAATTACATACCACTCCTGAGGTAGGAAATATATCACTAATACTTCCATCAGCTTCCCATGCTACAGTTATACGGCCATAAGTTCCTTTTAAGCGCTCGACATTCAAGGTTACTAGGCTATCTTGCTCCATTTCTTCCACTTGCTTATATAGTGAATTCTGAAAAATTACAGGAAGTCACAAAGGTTATTTGAAATTACCTGTGAAGGTTTTTATTTCATGCTACCATGCAATTGCAAACTTCACAGTATGAAGCAACATGATACATTAAGTGAAAAACAATAATGAAAATACCAATATATAGGGATGACTGTGATTTCATTTAAAAACATGCATGTTCAAAAAAGCAAAAGACTAAGGTAAAATAAATGCAAACATTAATTTTTTAGGATGATATTTATCTTTGCTTTCCTGTTTCTACATTTTTTGAATTTTCTTCAATGGACATATATTATTTTTATGCTCAGAAACAATACACTTTTTTGAAAATGTTACACATAGCACACAAAAAGTTTGTAGAACGGGAAGGACACTAGAGTTAGGGAAGAAGGAAGTCTTTTTCTTTGTAACCTCTGGTAATTCCTCTAGGTCTTTGTTTTCTATTTGTAAAACAGGTGTTTAATCAACATGATCTCCAAGGCCCCATCTAAATGAATGATGTCATGAGAATCCAGCTCTGTCTGATCATTTACAATGCCTCTTATCCTTAAATTTATATTCTCTGAAATGTTCCTATAGGCTGTCTTGCTTCCATTGATTTTCCTCTAGCTCGTGGTCTTCATGACTACTGTTCCTGCCAGAAATATCCTTTTCCCTGATGTTTGAATTCCTTACTCTCTTCTTCACATCTCTACTTCTTTCCTAGCCTCTTTCCTTATTCCAAGCTTATTTTTTTTTAAAGATTTTATTTTATTTTTTTAGACAGAGGGGAAGGGAAGGAGAAAGAGAGCGAGAGAAACATCACTGTGTGGTTGCCTCTCACATGCCCCCTACTAGGGACCTGGCCCACAACCCAGGAATGTGCCCTGACTGGGGAATCGAACCAGCGACCCTTTGATTCACAGGCCAACACTCAATCCACTGAGCTACACCAGCCAGGGGTGTTCCAAGCTGATTTTTACCTCTGTGTGCCTATAACATTCCTTGGCTGACACACTATCTCTAGCCAGCCATTTAATGAACTTTTTCCTCGAAATTAATATTCCAAAGAATTCTCTGCTTACAATATTCCTGGTTTCTCTATACATTATAAAGCAAAAATATGGAGTGTAAAGATTTTTTAAAATCATTCCAGTAAGAAGTGTCTTGTCTTTTTACTATGGTAATCTGAAAAGACATGTCGCCATTAATTTCTTTAAGTTTCTATTTAGAATGTTAATTTGAATAGCTACCCAATCTTACAGCAATATTTTACACAGCATTTTAACACAATGGTACAGATGTTACGTAGCAATAAAATCTTGCTCAAGGCAATCAAACACTCCTGCAGAAAATGCCTTGATTTTAAATATGCATATAATTAGTTCACAAAAGACGATGCCTTTCTAAAAAGAAGTTCTCTCTGGCTCCTTGCCCTCTATTAACAAAGGTTAGTAAAACAAAGATTTAATACAGCCTGAAAATATTCAAGAAACTCTCATTATCTACTAAATCTTATCTTAAATGGAGGTCATCTAAACACAAAAGATCTGTATTGAGGAATTCTACTGAACGGGCTGAAGAAACCCAGGACACTGTCTATTGACAGAATTAAACCACTTTGAATTGATGTCTCTAGAACAATTTTGGAACAAGCTTCAGGAAGAGAAATCTGTCACGGTAAAATAGGTGAGACACAGAATGTACTCTCTACCTATAGCAAGCCTTCGAGGTGAGGATGGCACCTCGGTATGCTTGCCCCAGGAACCCCAGCTCTGCCATGTACTTATATGAGATCCTGAGAAGGCACGTGAGTGTTCCTTCCTCCCTGGCATAACAACAGGGTCGTACTAAGAACGCACTGTGTGCCAGGCACTTTTCTGGTCAGTGATGAAGCTGTAAACAAAGTGGTATGCCATATCTCATACTCTTCAATTGCAGTATAAAGAAACTGGCAATATGGTACATTTACACAATGGAACACTACGCAGCAGAAAGGGAGAAGGAGCTACTACCCTTCACGGCAGC
>PVJD01013866.1:0-31903 GCA_004026545.1 Mormoops blainvillei | reverse complement strand
TGGTGTGTGCAGCCCATGGACATGGACTAAGAGGTGGGGGATGATGGGATGGGGTGCAGGGCATAGGGGATAAAGGGGGGGAAATGGGACAACTGTAATAGCATACTCAATAAAATATACAAAAAAAGAGAAAGAAATGGTTGGACCCAGCTAATTGGGTAGCCTGATAAAATGTATGAATTGTTGCCATTCAAAACCACACCATCGATTTCTTTTCCTGTTTTTTAGGAGGTTATCTTAAAAACTGCATAATTCTCATCTAACCCTTTCATTTTAGAAATGAAAGAGCTGAGGTCCAGAGTTAGTAATAACAGTCTCCTAAGGCTAGTTCTTTATCTCCTGGCTGGTGTGCTTAAAAATATCAACAAAAATATTTAGGAATATATAATTTTTAAATAAATTTGCCATTTAAATATTAATCTCAAATCTAGAAAAACTAAACATAGTAATTGATCTTCTAAGTTTCAAGTTAATTTCATCATTTTTTTTTAAGTTGCTTGGGAAACTAAGTTTCAGTTGTGTAGAAGTGGTAATAGTAACCACACCCAGTGTGTCAAAATGTGAATTAATAATACGGAGCTAATAGTTTCCTTTTATAAAGGCTGCTGATTTCTTTTTGTGTTTTTGTTGGTTTTTCAGCCTGTGAATTTTGATTCCTGTTTTATTTTTAGCTTTTAAAAATTGTGGTAAAGTACACATACGTAATGATAAAATTTATCATTGTAACTGTAACCATTTTAAAGTATACAATTCAGTGGCATCAAATGCATTTGTAATTCCGTGTAAGTATCACTTCTACCTAGCTGCAGAAATTTCATCACTGCAGATGGAAATCTGGTATCTGTGAAGTAGTGACTCCCCATTCCAACCGACCCTCAGTCTCTGGCAGCTACTAACCTGCTTTCTGTCTGTATGGATTTGCCTGTTCTGGACATTTCATAGAAATGGAATCATACAAGACATTTTGTGTCTGGCTTCTTACAGTTAGCATAATGTTTTCAAGGTTCATCCATGGTGTAGCATGTATCAGTACTTTATTAGGTTATATGGCTAAATAATTTTCCATTGCATGGGTATACCACATTTTGTTTATCCATTTATCCATTGATGATATTTGTGTTGTTTCTGCATTTTGGCTGCTGTAAGCAAGACTGCTGTAAACATTGATGTACAAGCTTTTTTATTCTAGTTTTTAAGGACCCATTGCATTGCAGGACCCATTTATCATTCCTGAGAGGCTACTTGCCTTTTGTGAATAAAGTTAAGAAAAGGAATTGGAAGGGCAACTGTTTGTCAATTTCTGTTGACTTCTTTCTGAATCTCTGGATCTGGCTTGCAATTGCAGTTATACAGGGTGGGCAAAAGTAGGTTTACAGTTGTTCATATGGAAAAAGACAAATAATACAAATAAGCAATGCAATAATTAATAAATAATAGTAATACAACTCACAACTGTAAACCTACTTTTGCTCTCCACTGTATAATAAAATTGTACACTTGAAACCTATATAACTTTATTAACTAATGCCACCCCAATAAATTCAATAAATTTTTAAGTGGCTACTGAAAAATTAGAAAAGAAATCAATATCAATTCAGAACAAGTGCCCAATAAGGGAACAAAAAACATGATTATTTCTCAATTTTTTTTCTAATTCATAGTCACTCTGGGAGGTGCCACAGGTAGCTTTGGGGAAGGCAAGGAGGAAGATGAATAGTATAGTGAAGTCTGAATAAGATTGATGAATTGTATCAATCTGAGTTTCGTGATTGTAATATTATGCCATTGTTTCGCAAAATGTTAGCGTTAGAGGAATCTGAGGTCTCTCTGTATTATTTCTTATAACTGTATATGAACCTATAATTATCTCAAAATAAAAAAGTTTAAGTTAAAAACAATTTCAAAAAGAATATATGCTCAATGTTACTAATCATCAGAAAAACCCAAACTAAAACCACCGTGAGATATTACCTTTCACTGGTCAGAACGGCTATCATCAATAAATCAACAAACAACAAGTGCTGGCGCGGATGTGGAGAAAAGGGAACTCTTGTGCACTGTTGGTGGGAATGCAGACTGGTGCAGCCACTGTGGAAAGCAGTATAGAGTTACCCTAAAAAATTAAAATTGGAACTGCCTTATGACTCAGCAATTCCACTTCTGGGAATATATCTGAAGAAACCCAAAATACTAATTTGAAAGAATATATGCACCTTTATGTTCATTGCAGCATTATTTACAATCACCAAGATATGGAAGCAGCCCAAGTATCTAGCAATATATGAATGTATTAAAAAGTTGTGGTACATTTACACAATGAAGTATTACTCAACCATAGAAAAGAATGAAGTTATTTGCGACAGCATGGATGGACTTATAGGGCTTTATGCTAAGTGAAATAAGTCAGTCAGAGAAAGATACCATATGATTTCACTTATATTTGGAATCTAAAGAACAATATAAATGAAAAAAGAAAATGGAAACAGACTCATAGATACAGAGAACAGACTGATGATTGCCAGAGAGGATGGGATTGGGGCACTGGGTGAAAAAGTTGAAGGGATTGAGAAGTACAGATTGGTAGTTGCAGAATAGTTGGGCAGATGTAAAGTACAGTATAGGAAATGCAGTCAGTTGTGTTGTAATAACAATGTGTGGTACCAATTGGGTACTGGAAGTATTGAGGCAAACACTTTGTAAAGTAGGTGATTGTCTGGCCACTGCTGTACACCTGAAACTAATACAAAGTAATATTGAATGTAAACTATAATTGAAATAATTAAAAAATTGTTTCAAAAAATGTATATATACACAAAAGCCTGTATCCTGGTCATAGTTAATAGGGAAGTTCAAACATGTGCGTGCATATCAGGTAACTCTTATGACCATCCGACATCCTCCCAGCCCAGTTTTTAACTCATCCATTACCATGACAACCAGATTCATGCATGTGTAATTTGATAACACCTCAGTTCATCTCACTGAGTATCTGGATGTCTGATCCAGGATCTTTCTAATGCTACAATATGGGCTACCGTCAAGATTTTTACATGGGTAGAGCTGGAAGCAAGAGAAATTCAACATCTTATGAAGGCGGCCCCTGACCAATGGTCGATGCGATTTGATGAGTTTATTTTTTGTCCTCCAGACAGACAATTCTGAGGTACAACCATAGAGCTCCTCAGAAAATCTTAGCAGGAGTGAGCCCCAGAAAGCCCACAGCAGTGACCAAATTGAGAATTCTCCCTGGGACTGGCTTTCCCTCCTTCCTTGTTTCACTTTTCTCAATCCCCCATTCCTGTTCTCTGGGATCACTTCCTGAAATAAACTACTTGCATTCAAGCCCTGGTCTCATGATCTGCTCTCCGGGTTGGGGAACCATTCTCACCAATATGCAACCCACATGGAATGCTGCAACTTCTGTCATTCCAAGAAATGCTAGACCTAGGAGAGCAGGACTTCCTCACATCCATATCTTCTGAGCTGTCATCAAGGAGGCACATTCTTCTACCAGGTGGCCTTTGTAGTGGTTTTAAAACATACCTACAAATTATATGATGCCCTTCCTATCTACAGGTGGGATGTATCATCCTTCTCTTTAAATCTGGGACTATTCAAAGATTTATGATCACTTTAACCAATAGAATATGGCAGAAGTAATACAATGCATTTTTCAAGTCTGGATGAGTGAGAGCCGTTGTGGCATACACCTCACGACTAGACCTCGCGATGCTATGTAAGAAACCTGACTATCCCGAGGCCACCATGACGGAGAGGCCACGTGTAGGTTCCCTGGTCCCCAGTTCCAGCTGAGTCTGTCCTTCCAGCCAGACATGTGAATAATGCTGTCTTAGATATTCCAAACCAACTCATCCAACCAGCTGAATACCAACAAGTGACCTCAATTGACACGACATGGAATGGAAGACTCACCCAGGCAAGCCATATCCAAATTCCCACAAAATTATGCAATATAAAAATATGGTTTCTGTTTTAAGCCACCAAGTTTTGGAATCATTTGTTCAGCAGTAACAGATAGTGGACATGCCCTGGAAATGCAGGTCAAGCCTGTTCTAAGGGATAGCACTGCCGTCATTGAGATTAGGGAATAAGGCAGTTTCCCACAGAAAAGACTTTTCAGCTGTTCAGGACTCACTCAACTCTAATTAGATATTATCTCTTAAGTCTACTCAGTGTTTCTTGTCCTGTCCAAGTGATTAAATATTGATACCCTTAAACTTGTTGCCTCATTCCTCATTTAAGTAAAACTCTAAGCATTAGACCCTAATATCAAAGTGGCATCTCTGTCTTTGTTCCAGCCCGCTTAGAAGTTTATGCTAACCCAAAGATGTTTGAGATTACCATTCTGTTGTAGGGAAAAAGCCATCATGCCACCACATGGATAATGTTTAATGCATTACAGTCTCAGTATGCACGCAAGGGGAGGAAAAAAGAACTGTCAAAAGAATATCACGAGATGAAAATGCAATAATTGGGAACTAGCAGGGATTCTGAAATATAAAATGGTTGTTATTGCTTTTTTATGCTTCTGTTTGTCACATTTAGTAATAAGAATATTTGTATAATGCCTTACAGTTCAAAGAGCACTTTTATGTACATTAGCTCATATTCTACAAACCTTCCATGTGTGATCTCACCTACACCCATAGCCTCAAGGCATAGAAGTAAAATACTGTATGCCTCTGTGGAGAAAACTCCTAAATCATCCAGATAAGCCTATCTCAATCTCTCTCTCTCCCTCCAACCCTCCTTCTCTCTCCCTTCTCTCTCCTTAATAGTTTTGCCTGCCTCCTGGACCCTCTCACAGAAATATTCTAAAGGTACCTCAAATTTATTACTTCAATATCCAACCTGTTTTCTCCACAACTCCCTGCAACACCACACACACACCCCATCCCTTCCATCTTTGTGTCCATCTCAGATAGGGGTGCCATTGTTTTCCTTGTTTAGAAAGTCTGAAGTTATCTTTTCCTCTTCTCAAAGCCAATTTGTTAGGTCCTGTGAGTTCAATTTCCATAATATCTCTCAGATTTGTACTCTGTTTTCTCTTCCTTCTGATGCCACCACCAGTTAAGGCTTTCATTTCCCATCTAGATCAGGGTCTGCAACCTATGACAGCCCTGGGCATTATCTAGCCCACTACCTGTATTTGTAAATAAAGTCTTATTGGGACAGACCTATGTTCATTCATTTAAATATTGCCTGTGGATGATTTTACACGATAGCAGCAGAATTGATTAGTTGCAACAGAGGCTATAGCAGCAGAACTGATTAATTGCAACAGAGGCTAAATGGCCCATAAAGCCTAAAATCTGGTCCTTTCTAGAAAAAGTTTGTCAGTCCCTGGTATAGATAGCGTTCTACTGAATAAATCTGAAAGGGAAGAGACACTCCTCAACTTTTACCTGCTCAGAGGTATTTTTTTGTCACCAAGCAGAATATGCCAACAATTCTGTCTTCATAGTACCTGGTGTGTGCCTTGTATGCAACCAGAGATTGTATTATTGATTTATCAGTTTCTGTTTTTTTAAACTGACTTCTTGTGAATGAGCTTCATGCCCAGATGATTTGTTAACTGAGCCTATACATATAATTTACACAGTACATCAGAAGTTCCTCAAGACTAAGTCTAGACTTCCAACTAGGATATCCACAGTTAGAGTTGGAGGAACTCAACAACTTGTATTATACCCTATGATTTCCCTGTTGCTGTTGGGCTTCCATTATTAATTTTGTGTTCGATGACATTCTGAAGCTTTTTAGGACATAGTCCTATCGTAATTAAATTTGAGGTCATGTAATAAATAAAAATAGCAATTTTTACTTCCACCCATCTTTAAAAGGCAACATTGGCAGTTTCTATATGGTTCCAATACAACTGGTTGAAAACAGAAATTATTTCTGTATTTGTTTTCTATAGCTATATGAATGATCCCAAACTTAATGGCTTAAAAAACACATATTTATTATCTCACAGTCCTGTAGTTTAGAGTCTGGGTCCAATGCGACTGGATTCCCTGCTCAGGTCTTGCCAGGCTCACATGAAACTGTCTGCCAGGCTTGTGGTTTTCCTCTAAGGCTTTCAGTCGGCTTCCAGATTCACTGGAAGTTGGCAGAATTCCTTTCCTTGCAGTTGTCAGTCACACTGAGGTTCCCTTTTCCTACTAGCTGTTGGCTACGAACCATTCAGTCTGGGTTCAGAGAGGCTGCCCAAATTTCCTTGCCATGTGACCCCCAAAGGCAGTTAATGCAGATATTTGCCTCCTTCCAAGACAATCAGTATGTGTCTACATTCTCTTTTGTGACCATTTGGAGAAAACTCTGTTTCTAAAAGGCTTGTGTGATTAGGACAAATCCACTCTAATAACTCAACTGGTTTGAGACCTTAATTGCCATCTGCAAAGATCTCTTCACACTAACACCTACATTACTGTTCAAGTGAATAACTGGGAGAAGGTGTGTGCACATCAGGGATCTGAAATCTTGGGGGACCATCTTTGAATTCTGCCACTGCAATTTCTTTTTCAATAATGCTAAACACTAGTTGAACTAACTGCTGAATGACTTGAACTGTTTTATACAGTTCATTCGTTCTGTCAGTGATTTGGGGAGAGTCAAATTTTGAGGAAACTGTAGAAGTTTTCAAAACACCTTCCAAACCTCTCTTTTAAATGAAAGTCAAGTTTATAGGGGTGCTTTGTGTTTTGTTTTTGTTTTGTCTTGCAGTCACCAGATATTTATAGCACTAACTTTTCAAACATCCTTTTATGACAGCCTCTTCCAAAAAAAACCAAAGTGGCAAGGATATATTAACTTTATAATAGGAAAAAAAATCTATCTCAACATTTTCCATGCTATTTGGTTTCATCTTTAGCTCTCTAGTTTTGTTTTTTTTTCCTATTTGGGGGATGTTTAATGGAATGGAAGAATGAAAAATAAAAAGTGCCTGGAAAATTAATATAAACTTTTTCCTGGCTGTAAATTTTTAATAATTCCTTAGCCAGGAAACATAGTTTATTTAATTTCATGAGTTTCTTTTTCTTTAATTGGCTAAATGTACTGCCAACACTTTTCTTATTTTTTAACTTTGGTTTGAAATATTGAAGCCTCTCATGATTTCTCCCTTGCTGTCTCTCTTATAAGGAATTTTATTGTGAAAATCATCATGTAATTTCCTAAAATGTGGTTTTCAAATTTGATGTAATATATAGACCACTTTTAAAGGAGAAATATGCTTGCAGACTCCAGTGTTATCTCATTAAATCTATTATAATATTACACAGACATAAAACTAAAAATAAACTCCTTATGCTGATCACTCTTATTCAACTATAAAACTAAAAGGACGCAATAAAATTCAAATGATCGATATTAATTTAATATGATGGATTACATTGCTTTGCTATAACTAAATCACCATGGTTGAGTTTAATAGAAAGATGTGTCATTAGCTGTGATTCTATTTTAATCTATTTCTGTATTTTCCACTTCTATATAGAGAATGTCTGTTTCATAATAAAGTCATGCAAAAATAATTAAAAATTTCATGGCTTTACTTGCTACTTCAAGATAATCAGACCATGCATGTAAATAAAACTGTGCCAGTAAGCAGTCATCAAATGCCAATTTTAGTTGGGCATAATGACATCTGTGTCAAACTGTTTCCCAAATAGAGGGCACAGGTGCTAAGATGGAAGCCTGCTTAGGAAGGGGTTCAGGTGACAGCAAGGAGGCCGGTGCAGTGCAGCAGTGATGGAGGTGAAGAGTGATAGGAGATGAAGCTAGAGAGTAAACTAGGGGCTTGCCATTTAGGACACACAGGTCACAGTAAAAACTCTAAATTTTTTTCTCAGTAATATGGGCAGGCATTAAGAGGTTTTGAGCAAAGAAAAGGCATAATATGACTTATGTTTTTAAAGGCTCACTGTAGCCACTCTTTGGAGGGGGTAACAGTGAAAGCAGAAAGGTCATCAGTTTGGCTGGCTGGTGGTTACCAGAGAAGAGGGGTGGGGGGTGGGTGAAAATGGTGAAGGGAAATAAGAAGTACACTGGGAGCTTCTTCCAGCCCTGCAACATCCCCTGGGTTGGATTCTCCGACTTATCTCACAGCATAGCTCCCAAATGCCAGTCTTTGCTTCCGCCCCTGACGAGGAAACCAAGATCTCCTGCCCCCAAGCCAGAGAAGAAGTCAACCTCTCAGGACTTGCCAAAGGAAGAAAAAGAACAGCAAGAAGCAATTGAACATATTGATGAAGTACAAAATGAAATAGACAGACTTAATGAACAAGCCAGCGAGGAGATTTTGAAAGCCGAACAGAAACATAACAAACCCTGTCCACCATTTTTTCCGAAGAGATCAGACTTGATCCCCAAAATCCAAATTTTGGGGTAACAACATTTGTCAACCATCCACAAGTGTCTGCACTGCTTGGGGAAGAGGATGAAGAGGCACTGCATTATTTGACAAGAGTCGGAGTGACAGAATTTGAAGATATTAACTCAGGTTACAGAATAGATTTTTATTTTGATGAAAATCCTTACTTCGAAAATAAAGTTCTCTCCAAAGAATTTCATCTGAATGAGAGTGGTAATCCATCTTCAAAGTCCACTGAAATCAAATGGAAATCTGGAAAGGATTTGACGAAATGTTCAAGTCAAACCTGGAATAAAGTCAGCAGAAGGAGGCAGCATGAAGAACCAGAGAGCTTTTTTATCTGGTTCACTGACCGTTCTGATGCAGGTGCAGATGAGTTAGGAGAAGTCATCAAAGATGATATTTGGCCAAATCCATTACAGTACTACTTGGTCCCTGATATGGATGACAAAGAAGGGGAAGGAGAAGAAAAAGAAGATGATGATGATGAAGAAGAAAAGTTGGAAGATATTGATGAAGAAGGGGATGAAGATGAAGGTGAAGAATATGAAGATGTTGATGAGGGGGAGGAAGGAAAGGAAGATGAAGGAGAAGATGACTAATGGAACACTGATGGATTCCAATCTTCTTTTTAAAATTTCTCCAGTCCCTGGGAGCAAGTTGCAGTCTTGTGTTTTTTTTTCCCCTCTTGTGCTCAGCCTTCCTGTTTTTGAGGTCTCTTTTCTCTCCTTTACACCTGGTTCTCACCTTAGTTGGTGGTGGGGGGTAGTGTACCTTGAGCAGAATACAGTGGGAAAAGAATCTTTGCCCCTTTCTGTTCCAAATTCATTTTTATCCCTTCCTATCTTAACAAAAATTTTATGGAATCAACACCATCATGCTCTGTGGGAAACAAGAAAAACCTTCCGCTTCCTTAGCTTGCTGGAAGCTGGAGGGTGCTAGGCCCCTGTGTAGTAATACGTAGAATTCTAGCTTTTTTCTTCCTTTCTCTGTATGTTGGGATCAGAGATTATACTGTGTCTCTATGTGAATACGGGCAGTTAGCATTTACCAACATGTTTCTGTCTACTTTCTCTTGTTTAAAAAAAGAAAAAAAAGCTTTATAAAAAGGGGGTTATAGAATGTCAGCAAAGGGTGGGTTTGAGATGTTTGGGTGGGTTATGTGGGCATTTTGACAACATGGCTTCTTCTTTGGCATGTTTAATTGTGATGTTTAATGGGCATCCTTGCAATTTAAAATGACACTTTTAAAATAAAATTCTCTCCTAATGACGACTTGAGCCCTGCCACTCAATGGGAAAATCAGCAGAACCTGTAGGATCTTATTTGGAATTGACATTTCTCTATTGTAATTTTGTTCCTGTTTATTTTTAAATTTTCTTTTGTTTCACTGGAAAGGAAAAGATGATCAGTTTTAAATGTTAAAAGTGTACAAGTTGCTTTGTTACAATAAAACTAAACGTGTACATAAAGAAAAAAGAAAAAAGAGCCCTCGCTGGTATAGCTCAGTGGATTGAGCGTTGGCCTGCAAACCAAAGGGTCGCCAGTTCAATTCCCAGTCAGGCCACATGCCAGGATTGCAGGCCAGGTCCCCAGTAGGGGGCGCGCGAGAGGCAACCACACATTGATGTTTCTCTCCGCCTCTTTCTCCCTCCCTTCCCTTCTGTCTAAAAATAAGATGAATAAAGCCTTAAAAAAAAAGAAAAAAAAAGTATAAATTTCCAGTTGTAAAATAAGCCGTGGAGATGTAGTGTACAGAATAGGGAACACAGTCACTAATATTATAACTTTGCATGGTGACAGATAGTTACTAGTTTTAATGTAGTGATCACATTATAAAGTATATAATTGTTGAAGTGCTATGTTGTATACCTGAAACTAATATACAATAGTATGCCAACTATACTTTCATTTAAAAAAATAAAAATTAAGTTTAAAAAGGCAGAGAGACCAGCAAGGGACCAATATTTTAGGCAAAAGATAATGGATCCTTGAATCAGATAGCAGTGATAAAAGTAATAACTGTTTGGATTTCAGCTGTACTCTGAAAATAGAGCTAACAGAATTTGGTGTTGGATTGCACATGGGGTATGACAGAAAGGCTGGAGTTAGGATAGCACTGGATGAAACGTGCTGTCACTGAGGTAGTAAGTGTTGAGGGAGGAGCTGCTTTTGGTGCGAATGAGAATCAGAGGTTGTTTTAGACATGCTAAGTTTTAGATGTCTGTTCGACATTCAATATTTGAATAAATATACATAAGGAGCTTAGAACAATACCTGGTATTTAGGAAACATTCAGTCCAGTTAGCTATCACTAATTTATCCAAGTGGAGATATCAAATAGTCAGTTGGATCTGTACCTCTGGAGTTTTAGAGAAAATGCTGGTTAAGAAGCTACTGGATTGGGTGAAACCACTTAGCCCGAGCCCACCAGCAAGCCAGGGGGCACCGTGCCTTATGTAGAGAATAGTACAGGACTTCCCAGTGCCAACTAATGAGGCTTACAGAAGCATATAATGATTCTCCAGGTGTGTCCTGGTTTGGCATCCCTTTGAGCTCCTTTTTGCAACTCTACCTTTGGCCCTAGCCAACTGTTTGTTAGGCCCTATTAACTCTCCATACGATAATTTGTTTTACGTCTACCCGAAGATATGCTCACTTTATTTGCTCTTGGACAATAGACCATCTGTTATACATTGGTTCTCAGGGTCCCCATACTTTCCCAAGGTCATGACTTGTGTTTCATTTATTTATTTATTTTTATTTTTAGCAAGGAAAGAGCCTAGTGCCCCAGGGCTGTTTTGCTGACCTGGCATAGGTGCTAAACTGTTGTGGTGCTGGCTCCAGCACCTCTCCTGCACGTCTCTGGGAGTGCCCACAGTCCCACATCCACCTAACTACCACTTGAAGAATGTTTGCGATTTCTCAATTCTTACTCTTCCTGTACCCTTCCCAAATACTCACATCTCTGCAGAAGTCATTATCATACCAAAAATCATCATGGTTCATATGATTGGGCACTAAATATGTGTCAAGTATTTTATAAGTAGTATCTCAGATCTTCACAACTAACCCACAAAATAAGAACCATAATTATCTCCTTTAAGGATATGGAAACTCGCTCTCAGACATTACCAAACTTGCCCAGGGTCACACAGATGAAAATGGCAGAGCTAAGATTCAGAGCCAACTCTGTCTGATTGGGAAGGCATTGTGCTACATTGCCTTCCTTGAGGAATTTTGAGGAATATTTTCTCTAATCTAGACCCAAGGACATTTGTTGGACCTTGGGTAGCCTGCACTTATATGGCGAACAGTTCTATCATCCTGACCATTTACTGACTTGGCATTCTCTTTTTTAGCCAATAGCTATTGAGAATCTAAGTAATTACAGTTTACAGAAAGAGTAGTAAGTGGGCGGTCCAGACTCTGTAGGTACAGTGCCCTCTCTACCACACCTACCAAAATACAGCCCACAAAGATAAACTTGGTGCAGAAATAAGGTAATGTGTAGGACATAAGCAAATCACTAGAAATTCATTAATTAGAAGCAATAAAGTTAAATCCTTCACATCATACAGAAATATAAATTGCATGTCAATAGACCTATAAATAAATCAACAAATACATATTTAAATTTATTATAAGAAAACATAGAGGGATAGCTTTTAAATCTAAGGGTAGAGAAAGCTTTCTTAAATAAGACCTAAAAAGAAACAATAAGAGAAAAAAACCAATATATATGAGTACAAGCAATTTAGAAACTTCTACATGGCAAAAGACAGCATACACCATTTTATTTTATTTTTTTGCAGTACATTTTTAAATCTATTCACATATTTTATTTCACTTATTTTACTTTTTAAATTTATTTTTATTATTCAAACACAGTTGTCTCTGCTTTCTCCCCGCCCCCACCCTCCTCTGCTCTACCCACCCCCACCTCCCACCCTCATTCAAGAACCTGGGGAAAAGTACTTGCAATAAATATGACAGTCAAATATTAATAACTAGTATAAAGAACTCTTTCAAATTAATCAGAAAAAGACAACCCAATAGGAAAAATGGGCAAAAGATTTTTTAAATGATCATTTAACAGAGATGAAATACTAAAGAAATCAATAAATGTGAAAATATGTTCACCCTCACCAATATCAGAAGAAATTAATTTTTATGCGATATAATTTTTCAACCATAATATTGCCAAAGTTAAAGTTAGAGAACGTCAAATATTGACTAGGCAGTGGCAAAACAGGTATTTTCATCTTCTGGGCAGCACTCCAGCAGGATCTATTGAAACTGAAAATGCACTCTGTATATAGTATACATACACTCCGATATAGCAGTTCCACTTTCAGGCATTTCCCTTAGGGAAAAAACTACAAATGCATAAGAATACATGGACAAGGGTGCAGCATTGCTAGTAATATAAAAAATAAAGAAAATTTATCACAATATATTGTACACCTAAAACTAATATACCCAATATAGATTGCACACCAACTACACTTAAAATTTAAATTAAAAAAATTAAAAACAAAAAATCCAAGTGCTCATCATTGAATACACCACATCAATAAAAAGTGGTATATACACATGATGGAATACTACACAGCAATTAAGATTGAAATTACATGTATATACCCAGAAAAAGAGAGAAAGAGGTAGCAGAACAATGTTTAATAAAAGAGCTTCACAAAAATTAACTCAAAATGGATCATAGACATAAATGTAAACTGCAAAACTATAAATTATATATATGTTTAAATTTTTTAATAGTCTGGAAATATATCTGGCAAACGTATAACAGCAGCTACATCTCAGTGTAATGGCTAGGGTAAAGGGAGTGAGGTACAAAATTTAAGAGGGTATTAAAATACTCAAGTGTTAAGATAAATAATATTTTAATACAATAGTTTCTTAAAATCAAAATTAATACACAATGCACAATGAAATAAGTATCAAAAATTTAAATACAGACGGGATCAGTATTATTGATGTTTCCTTTTGCCTTTACTATGGCTTGGCACAGCACAGTTTCTGATCCTGTCTGTATTTAAAATTTTGATATTTCATTTATAAAAATATTGCATTTTGCACTAGTATTTATTTTTAAAAATATACATTAAGATACTATGCATCTTGATCACTGAGTTTTCTGGTGCCCTCTTACATTTTGCACCCAAGACAAATGCTTCATTTGCCTCATTCTAGTACCGGCCTTGCTGGAACCACAGAAATGGGACTAAGAATGGAGGAGGTAGTCAAAGGAACTTTATTTGTAGTGCCCTAACTCTTAGAAGATTATGCTTGTGTTACTTAAGTAATTTTAAGTGTATACATAGCAGAACGATAGGAATCATCAAATGTGTCAAAACGTCACCCGTGTTCATTTCAGGTTAAGGAGTAGGGGTGATGGTTCTTTGCATCGCTGTACTTTGTGGTGTCACAGTGGACAGCAGTGCACTACCAGATCTCCCCTTTAGGACTCAGCACTTGTCCTCCCATCTACTGGGAGTACTGGCTGCTGACAGCTCATAGCTGAGTCCCTCTCTGGGACTTGCTCTCTGATGAAGGGAGCAGCCTTATCCAATGCTACTCCCCTCCCCTGGGGACAGCACTTATCAATCACTAGTCAATATAGGAATGCAACTTCCCTTAGCTTGTTCCATTTTCCTTCATCTGAGACATCTCAGAAGGGCCAACCCAACTCTGGAACTGGCCGTGGCTTCAAGTGAGGTCTCTGTTACTACATTGCAGTCCAACTTCTTCCTCTACCTAACCCTGCTTCCCTAACTCCTTCACAGGTGGTGTTTCTAGGACAGCACCCACTAAACCTCCTGCATACAAATCTCCTTCTCAGAGTTTGGTTTTGGAGGAACCAACCAAAATAGGGGTTTTCCAAATTTCCCCAAATTAAAAAAACAAGGAAATTCATGCCCACCAAACATGAGTGATTGGAATTTTTCTACATTGCAAGTAAAGATTATCAGAAAGATTTTAGATGGTATTAAGACTAAGCAAGAGGTCAGTGGTAATATATCTCATTCAGCAAGTGTTAGGGTGAAAACAGGGTTAAATAGAGATAAGAACTGCTGTCTGTGGCTGTTACTATAGAGGACAGCTGTCTATCCCATTTAATATGACTTAGAATAAAGGTCCCAGTGAGTTTACTGTTTGCAGGAGGGAAACTGTCATTTGCCCACAATTATAGGAAAGGAGTTGGAAAGGGGTCAACATTGCTCCAGTCAATTTGAGAGACAGATTATCTTTTTTGCAGGAACAGCTGCCAATGTTAATTTTCAGTTAAATTAAATAGCCCGCCTCAGTTGACCATCTGTCAAAGAGAATCTCACAACTATTTAGAGGCTGTAATACAAATCAAACCATGATACGACATATTCTCTGTATACTAAAAAGATTTTCAAGTACCAGACCACATATTTCAAATGATACTTGATACCAATTCCAATACAATGAAAAGATCTGAAGTTTGTTACCACTGGCTTTACTCATAACATTACCATTTTGTACTTTCATAAAGTATCTTTGATTCAAGGGTCTCTAAGAGGTTTACAAGTCTTAATTAATTAGACCTTATATACCCCTGTGAACTTATCATAATCTTAATTTAAGGGTGTGTAATTATCAGGTGGGGAAGTGAAGTGGCTTGTTGTATGCTCAGTAACATGTTAAAAGCTGGTAACAAAGCTCAAGATAGAAAAGATCTAAGACTTACACAAGAATCACAAGGTCTGGGAGAAACAAATCTTTAAACATGACTTCAGGATTTATTCCATCTCACCGATTTTATAGACTTGCCTTCAGAAACATCCGGTTATTTTACTGGAGTTTCTTTAAAATAAGTGTGGATATTAGAGGGCAAATGATGTAGGCAGAAGAGTCATAGGGGAAGATTCCCTTCCTGGAATCCCTACTCTCCTGGAAACAAACTTGGACAAAACCCATTTCATGTGGCTTCATGTCATTGGGAGAGCATGTGCCTCCAAGCCTGGGCCAGGGGATCCCACCTGGTCATAGTTCAATCAGGAATGGCCATATATAATCAATCAGGTAAATTGACCTCCTCTCTGGGACTTTCCTGCCAGAACAATGGGGATGGGGGAGGCGCTCTGTCTGTTGGAGCTGCCTACCTGGTAAGATATGCTTTTGGCGCCAGTAGTGGGTCAGCCATTAAGCCTCTAACATGGAAAGAGCCAGTCAAAAGAGATGGAAAAGGAGATGGAGTAAACCCTGGTGAACCTTTCTGTCCCTGTGCCTTCAGGATGTTCTACGTCTGAACTTATTAGAGATTTTAAAAAGATGATAGATGGATGGGTAGATGAGTGGATAGATGAATAGATAGATTAGATAGATAGATAGATAGACAGACACATACATACAGACATATACATACACACAATAAATAGATAAAGGGACAAACAGCCCACCAAAGTGGAATTAAGATTACTTGAAACTGAAAACATCTGAACAAACAGCAGACACAGAAAAAAATCTTACCTAAACTTAGGCAGAAACTTCTGAAAATACAGCTGTCAATAACCCACCCTTCAAGGGTGTTTCCTTCAAGACTACACTTTAGCACCTGAAAGGTGTGAATTCAGCAACAATAAATCCCCCTACTGAGGAACTTCCCTCTAGGAAGGAGACTGTCCATTAGCATTGAGATGAAAAAGACCAATAGAACCTTTCAAAATTTCATAATGAATCCTCGAAACACCCCCTTTTGTTAAACTGGTATATAAATGCTTACCCATGGCTGTTAAGCAAGCCAACTCTTCTTAAGTGTTCCCGCATGCATATGAAATACAGTTTTCTCTTATTAATGTATCTGTTGCCAAGTAATTCACAGACCCTCCAACTACTCAAATATAAGTTGGTAGAAGAAAAGTATTCCTCCCAACAATAGGTAAACAGTGAGCAATCCTTTGATATATTTCATATATACATAGCTTAAGCTATCTTGAATTCAGCTTCAATCTCTTGTAACTAATAATAGTGGGTAAGCTGGGTTAATGGCCTATCAAGAGTCCCCTTGGATTAGAGTGAAGGTAAGCACAGTTTCTTTCTCCTTACAACTTTCTTTCCTTCCTCTGGCAGCCAATTCTATTGCACCCTTAAATTGCTGGAAACAATTATATTGTTCACTGAGATAGTTCAATATTCACTCACATTTTTTTAAAGAAAAAAATGGAAATTTTTACATTTCTATATGTTTTCCCCCATCGAAGACTCCCTAATGCTTGTTCAACATAAATATTGAGAGAGAGAGAGAAAGAGAGAGAGAGCGAGCAGCCAAGCAGGTTCGAAGCATTATGAGGTGGGGGAAGGGACATTGGAAAAAGAAGCTGGTCATGTGAAGTGGTCCCTTCAGAAAGCAAGCATGGGAAGAAACATGCCAAAACTCTCGGGAGAGTGTTCTAGTGCTACATTCATAACACTAAGACAATAGGGTGTTTGGATATTTTTTAAAAAAATGCAGTCGATCATCTTGTTTAAAAAAATGGATTCATTCACAAATTGAAGGATTTAGAAAAAAAATCATTAAATCAAATAAATGTCATTGTCTTCAGCTATTTAAGTAGCAGAGACAACATTTTGCAACATTTATTCCACTTCTAAATATGACAGGAAAATCAGATTAGAACTGTAGACCACTAACTCAAATTTAATTTGAATTCTGTGCTCATTTATATGTTAAAACACAGCACTCCTTTGTATAGAAGCACAAAAGACCCTGAATAACCAAAACAATTTTGAGGAAAAAACAACAGAGCTGGAGGCATTACATTTCCTGATTTCACACTGTATTACAAAGCTATTGTAATCAAGACAGTATGGTACTGGCATAAAAACAGATACATAGACTAATGGAAAAAAACAGAGCTCAGAAATAAACCTGTGCATATATGGTCCATTAATTTGTGATAAAGGAGCCAAGGTTATACAAAAAATGGGGAAAGAATAGTCTCTTCAATAAATGGTGTAGGGAATGCTGGATAAACACATGCAAAGGAATGGAACTGGACCTCTATCTTACACCATACACACAAAAAAATATCTCAAAAAATGGATGAAAGACTTGAAGGTAAGACCCAAAAACATAAAACTCCTAGAAGAAAACATATGGGGTAATCTCCTCAACATCAATGTTGACAATGACTTTTAGGAGTTCACACTAAAAGAAAAAGCAAAAAAATAAAAAGTCAACAAATGGGACTACATAAAATTAAAAAGCTCTACATGGAAAAGGAAGCTATCAATCAAATTAAAAAAGCAACATACAAAATGGGGGAAAATTTTGCAAACCACATATCCAATAAGGGTTATTATAAAAATATAAAAGGAACTCGTACAACTCAATAGAAAAAGAAAAGAAATAACCTAATTTAAAAATGGGCAAAAATCCTAAATAGCCATTTTCCCCCAAAGAAAACTTTCAAATGGCCAACAGATTCATGAAAAGGTGCTCAACAACACTAATCATCAAGGAAATGTGGATCAAACCCACAGTAAGATATTACCTAACAGTTGTTGTGATGACTATTATCAAAATGACAAAAATTAACAAATGCTGGCAACAACCTAAGTGTCCATTGATGTATCAATGGATGAATGGATAAACAAATCCTGTCATTTGTCAGGTCAATGGGAAGGATTTACCCAGGCCACTCAGCTGCAAGGATTGGCTGTGACCACTGACCACCAACCTCCACCCTCCTTGAAGGATCAGCTGTGCAGGGGCAGGGTGGTGGTGCTCTGATGTGGTCTGTAGCTGTCCACTGGGTGTGCAGGCCTTGGGTTTTCCCAGGTGGTGCAGGCCAAGGTCAGCCCCTACCTGTGTTTTGCAAGGGGCCACCCTGCCTGAACTATAAAGCAATCTGAGATGGCTGCTATTTGTGCTGGGCTTGGAGATTCCCAGGCAAAGCCAAGCTGTGAATCTAGGCTGGCTGCTGCTAGTGCCAGGCCTGGGACCACTTCACAAAAGGTACAGGGGCTGTGGGCTGGTGGCTGGTGGCTTACTGAGGCTGGCTGTTTGTTTGAAAGGATTTAGGTAGTTGTGAAGCATGAGCCAAGACCAGACATTCATATGGAAAAGTCACTCTTAACAGCTGTAAGTTGGGTGGAATGGAGCCTCATGGGATCTCCAAGGTGGGGCAAACTGTGTTAGCCAGGTTGATGGAGTCCTGCCAGCTCTGTGGTTCTGTTGGGGAAGGTCTCAGAAAGGGGACAATGGCCTCTACCTACCTTTATGTCTGGGAGAAAGCTGTCTGCCAGCTGCCACCTTGATGCCAGATAGTTCAGTCCCTCCTTATATGCCATTGGTGCCTTCTAAGCTGCTACTCTGGTGCTGGAGCTCAGAGGGTGGGAGTCTGAGTCAGTCTGTGTGTGGCTTCTTTAAGAAGCATTGCTTGGGACTCCAAAAGTTTCTTCCACTGGCTCAATCCCTGCTGGCTGTTGTAGCTAGAAGGTATGGGGCCTTGTTTCCTGGCACTGGAACCCTCAGCTAGGGGGCCTGGTATGGGATGGAACTCCTTGTTCCTATGATATCTCTCCCAAATTTTTATCTACCACATGTATGTGGGACGAACTTGTTCTGCATTTCCACCCCTCTTACCAGTCTGGATGGATGTGGTTTCTTTAATTCTGTAGTTGTCAGACTTCCATTCAACTCTATTTCTGATAGTTCTGAGTGATGGCTGTTGTATAATTTAGTTGTAATTTTGATGTGGTTATGTGAGGAGGCAAGCCATGTTTACCTATTCTGCCATCTTGACTAGAAGTCCTCTCAACTACAAGAGGAGGGTGCACTCAGCCCACACGAAGGGCACATCTCAAGTACCCAGCTTGGGTGATAGGGGAGGCTGGGCCACTGGACCCTAAAGGATACCTACTGCATTATGCCATGCTACCAGGACAGGGAGTCATAGCAGCTGTACATAATACATAGAAACACACATGAGGTGGCTGCCAAAATGAGGAGTCAAAGAAACATGGACCAAATGAAATAACAGATCAAAACTCCAGAAAAAGAAGTAAACAAAATGGAGATAAGCTGTCTATCAGATGTAGTGTTTAAAACAATGGTTTTAAGGATGCTCAAGGAACTTAGTGAGGACCTCAACAGCATAAAAAACACTCAATCAGAAATGAAGGATTCACTAATTGAAATAAAGAACAACTTACAGGGAAACAACAATAGAGTGGATGAAGCCAAGAATCAAACCAATGATCTGTAACATAAGGAAGCAAAAACAAGAAGAAAAAAATTCAATAGAATGAGGATAGTGTAAGCATCTTCTGGGATGACTGCAAGCGTTCCAACATTTGCATCATAGGAGTGCCAGAGGGAGAAAAGAAAGAGCAATATATTGGAAATCTATTTGAAAGAATAATGAAAGCAAACTTCCTTAATTTGGTGAAGGAAATAGGCATACAAGTGCAGGATAAAGATAAAGAGAGAACCTTAAAAGCAGCAAGAGAAGAGAAGTTAGCTACCTAGAGGGGAGTTCCCGTAAGACTATCAGCTTGTTTCTCAAAAGAAACTTTGCAGGCTAGAAGGGATTGGCAAGAAATATTCAAAGTCATGAAGAGTAAGGGACCTACAGCCAAGATTGTTCTACCCAGCAAAGGTATCATTTTAGACACAAAGAGCAGATAAAGAGCTTCCCAGACCAAAAAACAAAACAAAACAAAACAAAACAAAACAAAACAAAAAAATCCCTGAAGGAATTCTTCATCACCAAACCATTATTATATGAAATGTTCAAGGGTTTTTTTTTTTAAGAAAATAAAGAAGATCCAAACTATGAACGATAAAATGGCAATAAGTACATATCAATCCACAATTGAATCTAAAAAACAAACTAAACAAACAAGAAGAACAGAGACAGAAGCATGGATACAGAGAGAGTTTTGATGGCTGCCAGATAAGAGAAGGTTATGGGGGAATGAGTGAAGAGGTAAGGGGATTAAGAAGTACCAATAGGTAGTTACAGAATAGCCACAGGGATGTAAAGTACAGTGTAGGAAATGGAGTAGCCAAAGAACTTACATGCATGACCCATGGACGTGAACAATGGTGTGAGGATTGCTTGAGAGAGTAGAGGGTGCTGGGTGGAAGGGGGAAAAGGGGGAAAAATTGGGACAACTGTTACAGCATATCAGTAAAATATAATTAAAAAAAAAGAATTTCTGTCATTTGCAACAACATGTATAGACTGGAGGGCATTCTTCTAAGTGAGTAAGCCAGAGAGAGAAAGACAAATAGTTCATAGTATCATTTATATTTAGTATCTTTTTTTAAAGAAAGTCAAAGTCAAAAAAACTGAGAGTAGAAAAGTGGTAGCCAAGGGCAGGGGCTGGGAGAAATAGGGAGAGATTGGTAAAAGGATACAAACTTTCAGTTATGAGTCATCTGAGGGACTAATGTATAAGATGCTGACTGTAGTTGATAACACTGTATTGTATAATTAAAATTTGTTAAGAAAATAGAACTTAAATATTCTTACCAAAAAAAGATAGATAAATGTGTAAGGTGATGGATGTGTTAAATAATTCAATGGGGTAATCTTTTATAATGTGTATATATATCAAAATATCACTTTGTATACTTTAAATATCTTACAATTTAATTTGTCGATTATACCACAGTAAAGCTGGAAAGAAACACAGCACCACTTAACAGCCTCAAATAGTTTCGTAGGGTGGCCTCGTTTATTCCGATAAGACCCACAATTTGGGGTTCAACAAGTGAATATTAAGGAACACTCTAAATTTCGGGTTATAAAAAATGCATGGATATGTGGAAGAGACTGACAGATCTCAGAGGCGAGGGGGTAGGAGAAGACTGGAAGTAATTAGCCAAAGAACATATATGCATATATAAATGGCCCATGGACACAGACAACAATATGGTGAAGGAGGGGGGTGGAATGAGGGCAGGGTAGAGGGGGGGCAAAGAGGGTGGGAAACTGGAGACATCTGTAATAGTGTCAACAAAAATAAAGGATAAATAAATTAAAAAAAACGGAAATTTGATATCAACAAACATTGTTTAATGCTGCCTGGGAGGCTCAGTTTGTTGGCTCGTCATCCTACTAAACTTCAAAGGTTGTGGTTCAATTCCCCCGTCAGGACACATACCTTCGGTTGCAGGTTTTATCCCCACTCGGGGATTGTGTGGAAGACAGCCAATCAATGTTTCTCATATCGATGTTTTTCTCTCTCTCTCTTTCTTCCTCTCTCTCTCTCAAATCAATAAACATTTCCTTGGGTGAGGATTAAAAGAATTGTTTACCACAACCTTGGAAATCCATAAAAGTAAAGACATTTTCATTGTCACTATCTTTCATTGTAATTGAGTTTAATATCTATTGATTATGTATTATCAGGCAGCTTTTGCTACATTATACTGCAGTAAAAAATAACCTGAAAAATCTCAGTGGCTTACAACAAAGGGTATTTCTCACTCCAGATTTTATGTCTGCCATGGTTGGCTCCAGCTCTCTGTTTTCATTTGAGGACCCAAGATCTGGGGCAGCGGAAAAAGAGTAAGAGAGCTGGCAAATGTACTTAAAGCTTCTGCTCATATTTCATTGACCAAAACAAGTCACACAGTCAAGCCTGACAATGGGATGGGAAATACAGTCATCCTCAGGGAACTATGGCCAATTTACCTGAAATAGGTGAAGATATATAATTCTTTTATAGGGAAAGTAGGATTGAATAATTGGGAACAATGATATAGTCGTCTGTGGTGAATAAAAATGGAACCCATTTAGCAAACATTCCTAATATCCCCACTCAACTACGACAGGCACAATAATATGGTAAAAAGCATATCATCCCTCTGGAACAAAAGGAAACAGTAGAATTGAAGAAAAAGGAGGAGGAAGGAGAAGAGGAGGGGGAGGAGAGCCAGGGGGAGAAGAGAAGCAGAGAGGAGGAGAAGGAGGAGACTATGACTAGAAATAATATACGTTGAGAAGTTCCATGGGCCAGTTACCTTGTGATAAGTTCTCTGTAAATAGTTTCTCTGTGAAACAGAAAAAATTAAGCCTCCTATCCTGACAGGGCCTGAAGAACTTTGATCACATCCTTTCTACCAATCTTAAGTACAGTTTATACTGTAGTTATTTTCACTTCATAAATCATGAAGTATAAAGCCATTAGAAACTCTAAAAGGTCATCTGTTAAACCTTTAAACCTTCTCACTTTGGTTAAGAGAACAGTAAACTATTGAAGACATTTTTCTCCATTTTTTTTCCACAGAAAAAGAATAGGCATACTCTTCTTAAATAATTCTAGAGGTAGGATGACAAACATGTCCATATTTCAAGTTTATCATCAATAAATTATTTCTTATGTAAACCCAAGTATCTTATATTCACATAAGCCAATCATCAAAAATTTCCATCAGCATTGTTATAAGAACTCTGATTATAGCCACCAAGTACCCAGAGCCACACTTACATCTGTCTAGACCAGCATGATGTTCCTAAAAGAGAAATCTGACCATGTCATTTTGCTGCTTAAAACCCTTCAACAACTTCCTGGTGCTTATTCTATTGGGTTATTTAGTCTTGGCTGGTGTGGCTCAGTGGACTAAATGCTGGCCTGTGAACCAAAGGGTTGCCAGTTTGATTCCCAGTCAGGGCACATGCCTGGGTTGCAGGACAGGTTCCCAGTAGGGGTGCTCGAGGGGCAGCCACAGACTGATGTTCCTCTCCCTGTCTTTCTCCCTCCCTTCCCCTCTCTAAAAAGAAAGAAATACAATCTTAAAAAAAGCCCTAGTTATTTATTGAACTCTGCAAGACCACCTGTCACCAAAATGCAAGCTCTTTGAGAGGTGACTCTTGAGTCTTGTTCACAGCTGTAGCAAGAACCCCTAGAACACTGCCTGACATATTGCTGAATAAATGAGCGAATGAATGAATGAATAAATATAAGGCCCTTCATGATCCAACTTTATCCCGCACCCTGTAGTAAAACTGAAATACAATAATTTTCCTATGCAAAGGCATCTGTGGTTTTGCTTTATGCTAGATTTCTTATCCACATCACTGTTACTTCTTTTCTTGGCTTGGCTACTCCAGTGTATTCTGCTGGACCTAGTTCAAGCTATCTGCCCCTCCAGGAAGCCTTTCCTGAACCTTCAGGGTAGGTCAAGTTCCCATTTGCTGTGCCGGCAGAGTACTGTGACTGCTATGCCAAAAAAAAAAAAAATTCTTAGACCTGTGAATAGCTAAGGATGCTTATACTTTCCAAATGACAGACTGTCTTCCTTAGTTTTTTATATTATTTTAAAATGTTTACAATATACTAATTAAATAACATTAGTGTGGTTGTCATTCTTTAATCATTCCATTAAATGATATTGTGTCTCATTCAGGTGTATAAATCCTGTGTCCTGTACTTGCTCATGATCCCACTGAAACATGTACCAAACTCCGGGCACAATAAGCACCCAAGCAGCTCTTTGGACAGTTAGGGAGTCTGTTAGAAACTAATGTACCAACAAGGAGAGAGTCCTTACTTCATGTGAAAACAAAGTTACCCAAACATAGCCTACAAATAGTTACTAGGCCTTCTGACGCACTTACCACCATTCTAGGTGTATGATGCCCTCACGTCTGACATCAGAAGGCTAAAGCAAGACCTAACCAATGTGACAGACTGTGTTTTAATTTTCGTTGCAGTTACTATATGTTTAGACTGCACCTACTGTGTTCTGAGCACTGACATATTTATTCTTCTTCATTTTTACCTCACCTACTTTTCCCTATACTCTGTTTTCGTGGTTTGTATAACACACATGTTTTTTGAAAGCAGAAATGGATTGTTTAAGTATCCAGGGGCCCTTTATTTATAGGTTTGGTAGCTGTTGGGGGTTCAGAGGCGACAAGGGACGGCCAGATGGATTAGATTACGGGAAGGGATTTATAAACAGGAGATGGCTCTGTTGAATCAAATGAACTAAAAGAGACCAGATTCGCTTAGTCATCTTTATAGATGGCTGTACGATTACTGAAAAAAAAAAAAGAAGCTTATACAGTTGTCTATTTAAAGGCTAGCAAGAAGTCTAGAATGACCATTGGAGAATTTTTGTGACCAAATGCAGCATGAGACCTGGCATGAAATTGGAAGCAAGATACCTCCATTAATGAGACATGGAAGAAACTAGTTGACCTGAGACCAACAAAAGGACCTAACCCTGTCCAAACAGACAAAGGGACAACTGTAAGCTTTCTTGCGGGGAGCAGAGCTTTTGGGGCTATATCTCACAGGGTGGCTATTTCTGTTGCTTTCAATATATGAGGGCACTTGCAGTTCCTGTGGAACTTTCTGCAGATTGGAAATGTGACAATTAAACTCTTAAATGCAGACTGTAAAGCCTGACAATATTTTGGGGTTAAAAGGCTTCTCTTGACCCAGATTTTTTAGACTATTTGCATGATAAGTTCTTTTGGTTATGTTCAATGAGTTATTTACCAATATCCTGATTGAAGCCAGAAGGGCACACGGACCATAGGGAAATGAAGGGTGATTCTCTTTGCAGGACAATACAGGCACCCCAAATTTAGCACCGATGTCCTCATGCACAAAGATGACCATGGCTCTGAGAGTTCTGCAAAGCTTCTCAGAGACCTCCTGCTACTCTTCAGATGTGATTTGGAAAAAGAATTTTCTTTTGACTTTTCCTGGCAAACCTTACTGGAGAGTAATTTATAAGGAAGAAGTCACAGATGACATCTGTAGTGTTTCCAGTTAATGAGAAAAACTGTATCTAACTTTCTCTTGGGTACAGTAGAAATAGGATTTAAACACTCTTATTCAACAATGATTGGACACAGCGTTCCTTAACTTAACAAAGAAATTTACCTTTTGGCTAAGATCAAAGCCAGGCAGTTTCAGTTAAGTGATTTCCCTACTTGAAAGTGGGTGTCAGAGAAAGATCATACACAAGCTTTTCTACTGAAAATACTGTCAATATTTAGCTGTAACTAGTAAGCTCTATATTATTAATTAACTATGCATGAGGTTTTTGTACTGTTTTTTTATAGTTATGAGTTGATTTCATATCAACTATACTGATTAACTAGGCTCCTTTATTTTCCTATAAACTGAGGCACAGAGAGGCAAAATGGTTTCTCAAAGGGAAGTCAGAGTATCGAGCTATTATAATTAACTTACATTCAGTAGCAAGTTGTGAGTGACTTCCATCCAACATCTTATGTAATGATGTAGCTCCATTCATTCCCAGGAAAAACAATATGCAAAAATTCAGTCCCATGGCAATAGAAAGTTAATAATACATATTCCCACTGGGATGTCATAAAAGATAAATGAGATAATATATGTGAAATGCCTCAAGCTCCTCTGAAGAAAGGTACTATACAAATTCACTTAAAAAATACAGATTTCTTTTGGTGTACTTGCCTAAAATAAAGTGACTCTTTTTGACTATAAATTCCAGGAATATATTTCTCAATTGACATTTCTGCCACTTAGTCATTCATTACCAACAATTTTATGTGGGTCTTCTGAATATGAACCATTATGGCTTCATTATTTTCTATGACTAATAAGTTGCTTTTTCCATAACAGTGCCATTTACTGAAAGCAGTTTTTGTCCCTGTTCACTTCTAATTGCCGCAAGTTAATAGCTCAGATGCCTAAAGAAATCCTTGGTGTCAACACTCAAATCATGGGGAGAGCCTTGTTTCTTGTCTCTGCCGTGTATGGGAATTATTTAAACACCTGCCTTATTCTACCTGTCAGGATTATAAACTCCTAAAAGGTAGGGGGTTGAGACTCGCCATCTTCCTGTGTCGCACAGCACCCCATGATGAATTCGAAAGCCTACCGAGACCTCATGGCACTGCAAGTGCACCAAGAGCTCTCCCTGAGCTCCAGGCAGCTTTGCCCTTTGCCTTGCCAACCTCAGAAGCAAAACAAGGTCTGCCAGAATTCCCCACTGAGCGGGGGCCGATTTCCTTCTGGCAGCACCGAGACCTTCAGTCACACCTGAAGCATCAAGATGCCCTCCAGTTCTTTGTCATTTTGGCCACAAAGGTTCTGTTTTATGCTTGGCTCCCCCGAAAGCTAACCTTGAGGACAAGACTTCAAGTGCCAGTCTTTTATTTGGGAGATGATCCAAGAAGCGCCAGTAGGGGAAACGGAGGTGAGATGAGAAGGGAAGTCAGCCAGTAAAGGAAGTGCTATTGAACTGGTTACTGCTGTGGGTGAGTGGGGCTCCCTCCTGCTAGGGAGCTCCAGGAGACAGGATGGAACATACCTCAGAGTTTTCCCTGCCAAAGGGCTAAGAAGATGGGGTATTTGTCCTCCAACTCTCATCAGTCATTATGGATGGCTGCTGGGAAAATTACCTTCCTGGCATTTTTGACATGCTCCTGGTACAGACCAGGCAGGTGCCTGCGGCCAAAGAAAACCCACAGGCAAAACTCAGTGCTTACATTGAAATGCAGACAAACCGGTTTAGTCACCCAGTGATACATAAAGAGAAAGAACCTGACAAGTCATCCCCTTGTCACCCTGCGCAGGGGCTCCACTGGCCATTCTTCCCCGGAGTCCCACCCTAGGGATGACTCTCCCTTTCTCCGTTGGCTCTCCCACTGTGCCCACCTCTTTGTCCAGGGGCATGTTATTTGGGAAGAAACTTCCCACTCTAGTCAGTTGAGAGCCACCTGTAAATCCAAAATCCAAAATGCTCAGGTAAATCCCAGGGGCTGAGGCCTAAGAATACTCTCACCTCACAGATCTCATTGGTGCTTCCAGCAGAGTTATCTTCTCTGTCCCTTCCTTACCCTCACCTCATTCATTCCTCCAGGCACGGAGAAGTAAAAGTAGACCTCTCACAATGCTTATAGGCCATTATACATGAAGTATAAATGATCATATTGGAAAACTAGCAGTAATACAGCTTTGTTTTTATTTCACAATTTATTCTGAAGAAAGTATCTTAACTGATTTCTGCTCCAGAAGTTTTCAAATAGCCTTTGGCTACAAACACTAAAATTCTAACCTATCTGGGTTAAATGTCAGCAGCTAAAATTAAAATCCCATATAAGTTCAGACTATTTCCACTGAACTAACTCAGCAAATTCTTGTGGTGAGAGGTCACTGAATCTGTTTGAAGAAATACCCCAACAGAGCTTGGGGCAGGACAAGAAGGAAAAGCACTGCTGTTACGGTCCTCTTCTATCATCATTCCTGGACATTCTAACTCTTATGCGCCACCTGCCCCAGAAAATGTTTCGGTGAGGGCCAAAGTAGAGAAACATTAGCAGGAGCTGGGGAAGGGGATTAATGTTCAGAAACTGAGTCAAAGAGGCGAGTGGTGGAATTACTCTTCCTTCACATCTAGCCCTCTATACATGGACAAGCAGAAAACGACCCTTAAGAGCCTATCAATCAATCAATCAATCAACTGACAAGGATTTAATGATGGTAGCAGCCTGCTCTTCTGGAAAGATCAAAGAAGGGGAAGTTAGGAAGCTAGGGTTCTCCCCTAGCCCTGTGCAAGTTGGGGAGACATTGTGAATTTTGGACTCAGAAATGAGCCTAAAGCTTCAAGGTGCTAGGATTGTCACTTACTTACTCTGTGACCTTGAGGAGGGATTAGACTTACTGAGCCTCAGTGGCCTATCAGGAAGAGGGGAAAAGTAACACTTCTATCACATTGTTAGTTAAAGTACCTTACACATGTTGGGCACACAGCAGGTGTTCAGTAGTTGCCTTCTTCCCTTTTGTGGGGACCAGCATAATCAAGCGGAAAGAGGCCAGCTTCACAGGCAGAGAGTTGGGTTCAAATCCCAATGACACCACTTACCTTGGGGCCACTGATCAACTTCTCTGTGTATCATCATCCTAAGATAATTTGATAACTCATGTTTTCCCTTCAACCCCACTCTGGTATCTCAAAATTATACAAATAAATTCAGTTGCCTTATATGTTTATTAAACAAACAATAGGCTAACCATTCTGATAAAGTGGGAAAATGCATCCGTAAACCCATCCCTACTGGTTCTCCCTAGGCAACTGGCTTCCTTAGGAAAGTAGATGCTTGTAGCCAGTTAGGGGGCCCAGCCATAAACCAAGCTGAGACATTCTCTCCCTTATTCATCCTGGATGAGCCTGCAGCTCCCGGGGCCAGAGTCTGCCAACGCAGCAGCTGTCTGAAACAAGATATTTGATGAGAGAGGAACTTCAAGAGGATTTTGGGGGAATTTTACCTGGTAATGTGCTTTGACACCTTTTCCTTAGTAGCCTCAAGAAAATTTCAGTAAAAACAAAGTTGATTTTTACAGATTTTTTGGAGTCATATTTTGTATTGTTTTTGATCTATCGTACTATGATGGGTCCAGGACCTGCTTTATGCACACGCAGCCTGCGTGGTCTCACAGGGCTTCACTTTTAAGAAGGGCCCTGGGACTTGGTTTAATGTCTGCTATTGCCACCCTCGAATCCTAAATAATTTTATCTTTAAACTTAAGGTTTGTAAACCAAGTCCAATAAAATAACAGAGCATGTGAGTGAGCTGAGGAGGTACATGCAATATGCGTGTCCACTGCTTCTTGCCATGCCATTCACATATATCTTTTGTGATGCCCCCCTGAGCACAAAATTCCAGTGGACCCATGATGCGCAGAAGTTCAGTGAGACTTGAAGCAAGTATAAAATAAGTGCGTGATGTCTGTGACAAAGTGAGGTTGCTCACAGTCCCAAGAGGCCAAGTTTCCCGTACAAATCAGAACTTGCTTTGAACACAGAAAGCAAGCAATAGATTCAAAGAAATGCAAATGGCTAAGGAACCCTATCATATCCTTTTGTATTCGTGTCACTTCCCTGTATTGACCAATCACTGTCAGAGAAAATAACTTGGAAGGAAAGGAAAAGATAGGGCAAGACTTTCCCTTTCCTTTCAGGCCTTCCTTGTTCATCGGTAAGCTGACGGTAGGAAGTACTGGTAGAATGTGTGTGCTTGAAGATGTTACATAACTGGTTGAGTTCCTTTTGTGCAGCATTTCTGCCATTCTGATAAAAAAATGGCATACATTTGTATGTACAAAGCATAAAATACAAACTGCATAATTTGATGGTTCTGCATATGAGTTAAATGTTCTTATGTTTGCATTTAAAACTGTCAGTGGCATTGAAAATTGTGCAATATAAAGATAAATGGTAAAATTTATGCTAATAATTTAAATGTTTATTTATTTATTTATTTTAGTTAGAACCATGTTAAATAGCAGATAAAAAACACCATGAAAGTCAAAAAAGAGACCATGGAAGAAAGGGAAAAGCTTTGCAATTTAATACCTTTAGCAGCACTTTCCCCCTGCTTTTTGTATAAGGGACCTTGCCTTTTCATTTTGCACTGGACCCCACAAATTATGTAGCTGACCATGGATGGACCTTATGGTGAGAGCTAGAAAACCCAGATTTATCAGGTTTGTATTTACATAAAATAACCTGTGTGTTCATTACACTCTTTTATCAAAGAAAACTTGATATTCAGATATTCTAATTGGTTCTGCCATTACCCCTCCTGTTATCACATCCCTGATCAACCAGTGCAAAAATGGTGTCAAAGTAGAGAGGGATACTACACTAAGACATTTCTGAAACAGGTTCTAGATATTTATCCCCTCTGTCCTTATATTGGTAGGTTTGAAATCCAGTATGTTTGTTTGTTTGTTTGTTTGTTTATTTATGGGAAAGGAGAGAGAAAGAGAGGGAGAAAACATCAATATGAGAGAGAAACATAGAGCAGTTGCCTCTCGTACGTGCCCTGAAACTACACGTGTGCCCTGACTGGGAATCTGTCCAGCCACATTTCACCGAACCAACTGAGCCACACCAGTCAGGGCCCACTTGCCTTTTTTTTTTAAAGCATTTTTTCCAGTTACTTTAAATAGGAAGGAAAAGTTGCCTCTCCTCCTCTTCCCTGTAGAAGGAGAAGGAAAAGAAAGCTGGGCGCACTAAGCTCTTCCTTACTCTCTAACAGGCACTGAGGCTGGTGCATTTCATGTATGTCATTTAATTTAGAAGGAAGGAGAGTTTCTGGCAGCCCTTTCCTGGAATACTATGGTGCCTGTACAAAGTTCACAAACAGGAAATTGCCTTAAGTTTCTTTTTCGGTTTTTCTATTTTAACAAAATATACATAACAAAATTTATCATTTTAATCATTTAAGTGTACAGCCTATTTTACATTGTTATGCAACCATCACCATCATCCATCTTTCGGCTTTTTAATTGCAGGTAAGACATGCCAGCAGTTGTTCCTCTGAAATGTCCAGCTTAGATTGCACTTTCAAGTTAAATAGGGTAAAATAAAAAAAGTAAAACATGAAAAAAAAACTGTAGAAGTGGCTGAATCCATGGATGAAAGCGAGCCAAGAAAAAGAAAATGTCATCAGCATGAATCTGAGACAGTGAAAGATAAAAGCTATTTCCAAGAGTATAGTGTCCAACCATTTTCTTTTACATATTGTTAAGTCCTCAAAAGACTTCCAGGAAAACCTGTTATCAAGCAAAGTAGTGTATCAGACTCACTGGAGTAGGGGAGAACACCATCTTGAGAGTTTTAGCAGTGTCTCACAAGTAAGTTATAGAGGATCTTTGAAGAGTTTTAGGGCCTGAGCTGGGTGATTTTATGGTGGGTTTTACAAGGTGGGAAACTGGTTGAGATGGGGCCAAGTTTATGGTATAATAACTTTGGATTGGTAGACACAGAAAAAGAAGGGTTTTGAACAAATATTTATGGTTAAACCATTTGCCTTCATAAGTAAGTTACTTTAGTTAACAGCCATAGCTTGTAGGAACTATTATTTCTTGGAGAAAGTAACTTAAGTTATTTTGGTTTGTTCTCAGTATTTTATAACATGGGGACAGGAAAGTATGCTCAGTTCCAGTGTTGTTAAACACAGGAACAGAAACTTATGTTGGCTTCAATTTTTAACATGAAGAAGCCAAGCCAGGGAGGGGTTAAGTAACTGGTGCTATATCCTACAGGTATTTGGTAACAGAGCTGAGGTTGATCTCAGAGCCTCTGATCCCAAGTTCACATACTGACACACCCTCAGTCTACTGGAATTACCTCATTTTCTCTTAAAATGAAAAACTTACAGTATAATCACATCACAGGAAATTTGTAAAAAGAAAAAAATATTCCAAATTTTATCACCGTGATATCAATGGCCTCTGCTATTTCCTTCCAGTTTTTTTTTGTATGCAGTGATTTTTTAAAATTCTGTTATTCACTTGGTTTTTCTCTATGGATTTTTTTTTCTCTAATGCCTTCTTGAGCCAGATGAGTGCTCTTTCCTGGTTCCCTTTGTGCTCCTCACTATTCCCCATCATGAAAGACAGTCTGTGTTTTTGTCAAGAAAGCTCCATGAATCTCCAAGCAGGTTGGGGCCACAGGGATTCTGCTACAAGCATCTAGTCTAAAGAGCA